>JAVQJG010005531.1:0-10150 GCA_036024015.1 Craterocephalus amniculus | reverse complement strand
CAGTGCACTAACGTTACATTATTTATCAAGACATTATTTAGAGAAACATGGGCTGAAAGTTATAACTGGGGGTGAGATGGTTCTTCAGCTTCATCTTTGCATTTACAGGAGAACACGGCGGGGAACTGGGTGTGTCAAAGTAAAAGTAAAAATAGCCTATGGTGTTTTATCGACTGACTTCCTGCCTGAACGTTCCCATCTGCTCTAGCTTGACCAGGGGCGTGTTTGAAAGTGGGTGAGTGTTTTTTGTCTGTGCGGGAGGGGCTGCTCATTGTTATGTGACATCACATTACAGTCAAACACGCATTGACCTGTTTTCTGGTGGCAATTCAAAAAAGGGCAAATACCGGAAAAGGAGATGATGACGCTGCCTGGCACTTCGTGTGTATTCTCAACAGCAGGGAGACTCTGAAACGCCATCAATTTTGATTCTCTATCACCTTTAAGTAAAAATAACAAATGAATATTTCATGTAGAGATTGGCTAAAAAGGTCAGATTGGCTAAAACAAATTGATAGTATGTGTCTTCTAGTTTTATATTTTCAGGTATTTTATATGCATTATGTATCTTTTTATACTTTATGTATCTACTATGGAAAATTTTCACACTGTTGACATGAAATACTGAAGGCTTCTATAACTTGCCCTGAGCAATCATAGATTGAATAGGCACCATGTGCATCTATGCAGTAGGCATCCCTTCACATGTAAATAACAAACACCTCATGTACCAGGTATGTGTACGGATAACAGCCAGCAGTTTGTAGGATTCTGTCTGTGCATTTGCATTTGGTTCAGCCTCTGCGAAATGATGTTCAGCAGACAAATGAACAAATATCTAGTGCAGAGATATTTATTATAAACAAAGTCTTCATGAGATGTTAGAGGAATCAGTGTCAGCTGAATTGGAAGGATCCTATAAAAATAAAGCCATATCATCTTCCCTTTTAGATACAGTATATGGGGAACTTTAGTAATTACATTGTCATTTGAATTTTTTTAAACATGTCTTTGTTCATCAGTGAGTGGCAGTTTGTTTGATGACTCTCTGATGTACAGTGCAGTGGCTAACTTGCAAATATACCACCCACACCCATGAATATACGTACTAGAAGACAGCCTGTAGATAATTCTTCACTGTAAAGTGGACAATATGCTTGAAAGTGTTAATGAACAGATTAATCAGTGCTCATATAAAACCATGATCTGAATGGAAATATCCATAAAATATAAAATTATCAATTAAAGCAGCTTGTTTTATCATGTTTTAAAGGTAATGGAACCACAATTTACAATATTTAAATCATTTTTTACTAAGGATTTTACATGAGCAACTGTAAGGTTGTAAGGAAAATGTTTAACAAACATATTAACAGGTTGGGTCAATTAATCACAAGGCATCAAAACAGTCCGGTATATTTATACAAAATGCCTCCAACCTCTCCAGCACAATGCTTTAGGGCAGGTCACCACGTGCCCGATCAAATCTGTCAAAATCCTTCTGATTCATAGAAATGAACAGCCTACTGCATTTTTTATATTTTTATTTCAGTTATTGTCTGACGTCTCAGTTGCAGCTTCATAACCTGAAAAAAGAAAACCCTTCCAACCCTTCCTTCCAACAATTCACGGGGATTGACAGCTATAACGTATAGGGCTCACAAGTTTGTCCCTTTTCTGCTACTGTAGTCAAAGATGGCAATGCAACGTAGTAGCTTTCAGCTGTGTATGTTGCAACCTATGTGTTTGTAAATTAGCCATTCTAAGCTATAAGTACACTTTCATTTGGGTATTATTTTGATTAGACAAAGATGAAATATGTATTTATGCAAACAATTACTTGATTTTGCAAATAAAGACTGAAATATTACACCAATTATATTTACTCTCCAGTGTTAAGGCATGCTAATTAAAGTATATCTGATACAAAGAAAGCTGTGGTTTTACACCACAGTAAGATCAGAATCTCCCATCTTATGCATGAAATAGTAAAATGTCTAAATAATTTCTTCTTCAGTCAAAAAGCAGACAATGAGCAAGATGAAATAGTATGACCAGAGGTAGTTGAGGGTAAAATTCCTGTTGCTTGTGATGCGTGTGGTTTCATTGCTTCAGCTGAGTGTGGCGTTGTGGTGCCTGTTGCATCGTGAGTCATTCTTGCTGCTTTTATTGTCGCCCTTCCTCACCTCCGTCCTATCCTCCCCCCATGCTGGGAGTTATGCAACATTCTGCAGAACTGTCAGGAGAAAGTATTGAGGGGAGGACTGTGGAGTGAGGTGATGTAGTAGATGGACGGACCGAGTGAGAGAGAGAGAGAGAGAGAGGTTAGAGCATGTCTGGAAGAGACCAGCTCTGCTTCCTCCGTCTTTCTCCCTCATTCAGCATTCCCATCCTCTCCTACATATCCTCATCCATCCTCTTCTATCAAGGTCGTTGACAAGGACGGTCTAACCATATTTTCTTCCGTTTGATTGGCTGTCACAGCAGAGCAGAGCCTTAAAGAGACAGTAACGTAGTGGGTTCTTTGGCCTAGACAGCAGCCATCTTTGCCAGGCCAAAGCACCAGCTGGAAGAGGCGTGACAATGTTTGACAACTCCTGCCTCACACTCACAGATTCTCCCAAAGTGCTTTTTCACCCCCCCACCCCTCCCCTATTTTGAGGAGTGAAAATAGTATTTAGATCAGGCAGCAGGTCCCTGATCTGTTCGTGCCTCTAAATAAAGAGAAAGGTCAAAGTGGCTTCCTGCCCCACGGTAGATATTGATCATTAATTACCATCACTATTCTATTTACAGTTACTACTCTGTAGCCACACGCCATCTGGAGCTAGTTCAGCCGCCATCCTTAAACTGTGTCTCAGCATTAAAGTCTCTTAAGACTGAAGGTTTCAGGGGAGACCAGCTGAAATAGTGCGTTTGAAATGATAGCAGACAGTTTTTATAGACGTTCATATTTCTTATTTATTTTTAAGCAATCTGTGTTTCTCAGAGCAGGAATAATAAAACTGGCAATAACCTGCCACAGTTCCATTAGCTTGCACGCTTTGTTGGTTGTTAAACAGAACACCCCGAAAAAGTGGGAATGAAATGATACCTTGCAGGTTTTTATGGAGACTAATGGTCAATTTATTTTTAAGACCAAACAATTACACAAGCATTTGGAAACTCAAAAATGGTGATGCACTTAAGCATCTTTCTCTTATAAAAAACCCATACAGAATGATGACTACCCACCAGAATAAAATCCAGATCCACACATGAAAGGTTTAGAGTCAAAGATTTACTTGCAAAGTAATGTAAATTATATAAAATATACTAAAACTATCTGTTAAATGAGTATATTTTTGAGATATTTAAGCCTTGTGTATGTGCACTCCAGAGGTTCTTATTTTGTATAGCAGCTCGTTATTACAACATATTTTGGAAATTGCGACGTAATACCGCTCTATTTGTGTTAAATTGTCAGTTTCTCATTGTTACAGTTAAAACCTTTTAGCACATTTCTGCAGCTTTTTGCACACAGGATAAAGCATTAGGAGGACAGACAATAAACAATGAAAACTTAACATGTATTTATATGGAGAGATGAAATGGAGTGATCCCTTTTAATGTTGTCTTTCCTTCTCCTTAATGCCACCTAATTCAGCATCTGTCTTGCATCCTGTCTCTTCTCTGAGCTCTTTCCAGCCTGTAAAAGTCTATCCAGTGTTGACTCTTGTTTCTAGTTCTGTCCTTTTCTCTCTTTCTTTTCCCTTCTTCCTCCAGTAATATCCTCTTGTGTGTCTTTGCTGAATCAGCCACGGTGTGCATTCAAAGCGATCAGTGTTGATATTCAGTTGCTGGTGTTTGATTTGGTGCCGTAAAGCAAAGAACAGATATCATGTGGTGCCCTGGGCTGGAGCACAAAGTAGTTTCGGTATGCTGCAGGGAAACAACGGCTTCAGGAATGTACATGTCAGCTCGCCTTCATGGAAACCTATCTGGATTTTATTGCGAGACAGTCGCCAGACCCTCGTCTTCCTCAGCCGTGCAGCTGTTGTGTGTGCAGAAAGTTGTTTTGTCTTTATGGGAAAAAAAAGCAAAATAAAGCTGCAGATTAAACTCTGACCCCATACCATCACAGAACCTGACTTTTGGACTGGTTGCTGGCAAGGGTTCTCTTTGTGCCATTTTTTCTATCAAATTTCTAGAACACTGATTGGCCAGAACCCAGTCCATGTTTCCACCATGTGATGGTTCATCCCAGATGCCTCCGAGTCCAGAGAAGTCAACACCACCTCTGGAACTCTGGGCAAAGTTAACGTGCAAGTTTTACATGGCATTTGTTTTTGTTGGAGACCTGAAACATAAAAATCTACATTTTTTAATAAAAATGAATGATATCTTGGGTTCATAATTGTCTGTAATGAAATGAATCAAGACATTGGTAAGTGGACGTTACATAAGATTTTTGCATCTTTAAACCATAAAACATAGTTAAAAGATTTTGTGTTCCCTATAAATCTTTTCCTCCCTCATCTTCAGCCCTCACATTAAACAGAACTGCTCCTGTAAGCCAACCTTTGCCGTAGCTTGTAGTGTTTCCATTATAAGATCAGAGAACCGAGGGCACTAAGCGTGGGTTGAAGCATGAGGTGCTGAACCGATGGCACTCAGTGTACAAATACACACACATATACACGTACAAATACACAAGTGGAAACGTCTGTATGTTAGTGTGAATGATTTATTCAGCAGCCCAGCACTTACAAAAAGGTGCTGTACTTGGGAGAAAATGTCTTGTGGCTGGTTCAAGAGATGAAGGTGGGAGACGGAGATTGTTCCAAAAAGCAACAACCTGACACCTATTTACAGGCGAGCCATGTGGTGATGGAGGGTAAAAGGTGACTCTGCAAAGCCCCAACACACTGTTCAAAACACCCAAAACAAGTTTTAAAAAAACATGGTTTGAAGCTGCACATCTTAAAAACTAAATTTTTGATAGAAAATTGGCCATAAAAACATTTAGAAACATTGAAACTGATGAATGTGGTAAATAGTTTATTATGAATATGTTCTATTTGCATTTCAAGGGAAAGATTCAAAGTTGTGATAAATTGATGGCGGAGTGTAGCTCAGGAGCGAAGAGTAGTCGTCTGCCAACGGGAAAGCTGGAGGTTTGATTCCCAGCCCCCTGTCTGCACACTGAAGTGTCCTTGGGCAAGACATAGAACCTCACATTACCTCCGGATGTGCCTGTCAGGGGTATGGATGTGCATAGAAGCTCTGGTATGATCCAATATAAATGCTGTATAAATGGGACATAGAGTACGTCAAAGTGCTTAGAGTGGTCATGTGACTAGATAAGTGCTATACAAGTACAGCCCATTTACTATAAATAGAATTTATACTCTATCACACAATCTTTGAAATGGCTGTTACTAATAGGGGGTGCAGAAAAAATTTGATTTATCTCACAATCTAGATTCTTATTAAGGTTCGGAATCCATCCGAAATTTCTGAGAATTGAGATTTGAAAATTGTTTGATGGACTGCTTTTATAGCTAGTCTTGAATAAATGTTAGTTTGCAAAGTTGCACGTGTCCACAATGGAAGAAGTTGCGTTGTGTTTTCAATTTCTAAAACACTTAATTAACCTTTGAAAACCTCAAATTTTTATTAAACATGACCAGTTTTCTTTCAACTCCTAAAACTATTCCTCAGAGCTTAGCTTATAGAGGAATGTAGGTAGTCATGGAATTGGCACGCTTTGATACTAAAAGAGCAGTGATTGCGAAGTGAGATTGGTTTAAATCCAGAATCAGAACAGAACATAATAATCAAGCCAAGAATCTGAACCAAACTGAATTGTGAGTTGTTGTCAGTCTACTTTACATTCAGCTCCAACCAGTCATTAAATATTCTGGATGGAAACAGCTGGAGGAGGAAGAAGACCAAAGAGAGCATTTTGAATTCTCCCATCCTTCAAACAGACCCGTCATCAATCTCTCCAGAGCTGCAGCCTCTGTTGTTCTGACACAACATGATAGCGGACCATATGCATGAGTGGCTGGAGTCGTGACAAGAAAGTGGAGAGAAAGATCAAAGAGCTGGAGGCAAATAAGGTGCAAGAAAGGGAGTCTGTAAGAAAGAGGCCACGGAACAATCACTGTTACTGTAAATGTGTCTGGGTTTTGTGTGCCTAAAAGATCATGCAAACTAACTGTCCTCATAGCATGACAAGCTTGTTTGGACGTTTTTCCTTTTTGTCTTTCCCATTCATTTTGCACAGCAGTATAATTTTGCAGATTTATACATTTCAGATCTTTTGTGCGACAGTTATATTTTCAGATCTGCTTGTTAGGCACTCTGATAGATAATTTTCTGTTGTAGCTGCTTCAGCAAATGCTGTGATTTGTTCCTTTCAATTTGTGTGCAGGAAACCTCACCAGGAGAGAAGCATAATATTGATGCTATTAGTTTAATGTAGTTTTAATGCGGAGACAGGTGCATATGAAACAAGCAGTCAGCACCATGACTAAACATTTCCACATCAATGAGTTTTCACATCACACAAAGTATTTGTAGGATGGTTGTTTAGCAATAATTTAGAAGCAGTCAGGCAGATGTCTCTACGATGTTTACATTTTGATTCTGATCAAGGTAAGAGTAGAAAATCTACTTGCTAATGTGTCTGGTTTTATACAAGTTATGGTTTTTAGTTATAAATGACTTACTTATGGTGGCTGGTCTTGCTAAAACTCTGCATTCAATACATTGGCCTTAATATTTTGTTAAAAAGACTTGAACCATCAGGATCAAGGGCTCTGCTGTGGGTTTAAGTCAATACTTTCTAATGGATTCCAGGTTCTACATGTTGATAGTGTCCTGCTGCATGTTTTGAGTTGATGATGGCGTACCACAGGGTTCTGAACTCAGACCACTTCTGTTTTTCCAAGTATATGATTCATTTTGTAAATATCGTGTGGAAACGCACATTTACACTAATACGACCATGTAGTGCACAGCTCGATTTGTCTATGAAACCTCAGGAAACAAGTCTGTTAAGTCTTTCAGATTTAGAGACTTTGATGATCACAAGCAAAACATGGGACACTCGAAATCCTTGAGAGTCCCTATCTGACTGGATGGGATAACGCAAGCTACCACTTTGATTAATTTGGTATAGTTTTTTTAGTTATTTCTTTTTATAAATGTCACCAGGAATTGTCCTTTAACTTTGCTATTAAGGTATTACCATCACAAAGTGCAACAGGGAAATAAGTTCAGGTTAAGCTTGTTTTCCTTTGTGTTCATGCTTAACTTGCCTATTAAATCCTAAGATGGTGTTCCAAAACAAAGTTACTGTACAACACAGTGGTTGGGACAAGTTGAGTTGTTCAGTTCCTGTCATTTGAGTAGCTCCATTCCCCAACCATACGACTATACAGTCATTTAGCAGATGATATTTATCCAAAGTGACTTACAACTGAGTACATCAGTGATGCCAACATTGAAGACCCGGAGGCTAAAGGTCTTGCCCAAGGGCACAGTGACAGTTGACTGGGACTCGAACAGGATTCGGTCATTGGACAACCTGCTCTACCACCCTGAGCCACTGCAGCCCAAGAGTCTAAAATGTGACCTAAGAATCGTTTCATGACTGTTTTACAGGATGTAGAGATGCCATGTTTCTCTGTGTAGTCATGACCAGGTCTGTTTTGCACCAAAAAACAGGATAAATCGTCTGTTATAGCAGTGGTTACAATGGAAAATGGTTAAAAGCAAATTGGCTAACAAGTTAGTTATACAGTAAGTTATGGTTTATTTGCTCATTTGAAGATCTCAGATTTAGTAAATAGTGCAGATGTGTGTATGTGTTTGAGGAGTGCGAGTAAAGATGAAAATAAGCGACATCTTCAAAGCTTTCCTCAGCTCATGGAGTAATTGGCAGGCATGCTTATCCTCCTACTACTTAAATAAGTAGAGAAAAGGGATCATTTCTGCCCATGAGAATTTTTCTATGAAAACTACAGCATATACATATTTCCTTAAACATAACTTGTGAAACCCCAACCAAGGTTTGATATAACAGCAGCTTCATGCCGTGTAATTGTGAGAAATCAAGCACTGTTTTGTCTCCATTTCAACTTCTGTTTGGCTCTATGCTTTCAGCAAATTCCAACCTCGTTCAGCCACTGTGACATATAAGAATTAATTAAATCCACTGGAGATACTCAGGAACTCTGCTGGTCCCCTTATGTTCACATGGAGCAAATAACTCAGTTGAGCATCTGTGTGCGTGCCTGTTTGCAGGTATGATGCTACTGCAAGTAGCTGTTTGTCTTTTTGTGGCTTCATCACACCATGCTGCGCACACCTGCTGCGTTAGTGTGCCTGTGTGTGTGCTCATTTACCTTTAAGATGCATGCGTGTTTGTGTGTTTTCCTTGTTTCTGCGGGATGTCTGTGCTCTTTGATGCAAAGATGATGTTCATCAGGCCATGCATGCCATTTCCAGATGCTGTCTCACACGCACATACAAATATGTAGCATACTGTATGTAGCACACATACAATATGTGTATATATTACTGTTATTGTATTGTTTCCATGAATATAACTTAATATGTATCAGCAATATTCTTAAAAATGTTTGGTGTGAAAAATAATGAAATTGACATTTCTCTCTTTTTCAATTAGGTTTCATATTCACATTTAAATGTTGAAACTGTGCATACGTCACTTTTTGGTTTTCATTTTTTAACTGAACCTTAGTCCACATTGACGGTCTGGTGACCCCGTACCAGTGCTGGTGGCTTTCACACTGTGGCCTTTCCAGAGTATGTCAGATAAAGGTTAGAACATGTGACCTGAATCCCTGGATGAGCTGAGAAAGTCTTGGCAGAGGGAATCGAGTAACACCCTGAGCAGCATTAATGAATACCACAGAGATCCCCTGAGCAAGGCACTTAACACGGCTGATCCAGCAGACACACTCTGTGGTTCTCAGAGCTACATGAGAATTCGGTGTTTATATTTATTCTGAGCCACAGATGGCCATAAACAAAGTCAGCTTCTTTCATGATAAAACCACGTAGATTATGGTGTAATCTGGCAAATTCCATTCATGTGATCAATGTGTGAAGTAAGTTCATGACCCATATTCTAGAAGATGTCTAAGATGGCCATGAGTGGTTAAATCCGGCTGTTGCACCTTCTTATCAATACACCATACAGGCATCTAGATGTGTTGAGATCTGATGCAGAAGAACCCACCTAGCCATGAAGGGTTAACATGGAGCAAGGCTACGTGAACGTGTCCTGCAGCATATTCCATCACAGATTTGTTGCAGTTCATCCCGGGCTTCCTTCTCTGCACAGATTGTGTCTCTTTGTCCATCAGCGCCGGCCCTTTCCAGGTGTGCCATGCCTGCAGCCGGCCTGGAATCTCCTCTCCACCCACTGCTTCCAGCTGTGAAATAACCAGGGACGTGATTTTTTTTTCTTTTTCTAATAAGTTTCTTGTTTAAACTGAAAATGTGTTTAATGAACAGAATTTATTCTTTACCAACATCCTTTGTGGTCTCTGGCTGGTCTGTGTCGCCCTCCTCTATCAACACTATGCTACACACACTTGAAGTCCCCAGTATGGAGGCTATTGTTGATGCAAGATATGTGAGATTGGGTGTGCCAGGGCCCCCACCTGTGACAGGCTCTCTGGCGATGGCATGCTATCACGCTCTTCACCTCCACCTTCACATCTCACCACTTCTTCTTGACTTCTGCCACAGACGTCTCCGTCACACATCATTCACCGCAGCAACGTGCTGCCACTCCAACCAAAATCTTAGTTGATGATGGTAAATTTTACAGGTGCAATGTACATCGCAGTGCGCGCATGACTTTCACCCGGGAGGTTGTGGGATCGATTCCCCGCCCGGGGCCCTCTGGTCGTCCTGCCACATTCTGGCGTTGTCGGTAGGATCGATGTAGCAGGGCTGCACGGTGGTGTAGTGGTTAGCACTGCGGCCTCACAGTGAGAAGGCCGCCGGTTTGAGTCCCAAGTCGGTCGGAGCCAGATTCCGGCTGAGGAGGGGTTTGAAACTGTGGCCTTCCTGTGTGGAGTTTGCATGTTCTCCCCGTGTATGCGTGGGTTCTCTGGCTTCCTCC
>JAVQJG010005515.1:0-28822 GCA_036024015.1 Craterocephalus amniculus | reverse complement strand
AAAGAGAATAATAATGCATTGGTAAGAAAATGCAGACTACATATTTGTAGTCAGCATAGTTAATATCTTCAAAGACAACACCTACAGCAACAAACTTGACAAGTCTGGGTCACCACAACATTGTAGGTGACCTTATTTGTCCATAGATTGTGAGATACATATATTTTGTACAAGTGTCAACCATAGCCAAGATGATGAATGACCCAATCAGGGATAAAGGTTATCTTTGCATATTTTTTTAACATAGATGTGAATTTACGTAGCTTCTTGATTCATATTTTCTTCAAAATTTTATTTATTTTATTTATATGTTCTCATCTGAAGGACTCAGTCAGCATCAGCACCAATCAGCTGGATGATGATCATTTCTTGTTGCTTTTACCCCGTTCACTGACCCACTGTGCTGTATACAAAATCTGTATGCAATCTCAATGTTTCTGTCCTCCAGAGCTCACCTTCCATCAGAGACAAAATGTCAAAGCTCAAATTATTTAAATGTGCTCCTTCTGATTTATGCTCACACCAGTCCTTCTATGTGTTTCATCATATACGTTTGAGCTCACATGAATTATAATAATGATAGAAATGTAAATATCAGCAGCCTTGTCTACACTAGGATGTAAGTGGAAAATAATATGGTGGTTTGGTGAAAGTTTTTCTATGCATTTGTTTAATGCAACATCAGTGATGCGTCAGATACAGTTAGATTACAGTCAGTGCTGTGATCATAAAGAAATATTACAACAAAGAGTGACTGACTATGGTCTGCTTAGCTTCCAGACAGATTACTTAACAAGTTGACCAAACAGCTCTGATGATGTTTACTTTGCCTCAGTGACATTTGATAGACATTTGACAGACAACACTGGCTACTGCCTAGAGGATCCAACACGCATGAATGTTTTATGAACGTTATAACAGCATGTATGTGTGTGTCTATATGTCACCACAATGTTTGCAGCACCACATGTAGTGGCAACAATGCCTATGAATAAGTTGGTGCTTAAGGACATATAAATGGAACTTGTGACCCAGTCTTTTGCTATTCTTAAGATAAACCCTGAGGAAGTGATTTTTTTTCTTCTCAGTCTGCATATGCTAACGTATACATGACCTTGTCATCAGCCTTTGAAAAGTAAGTGACACAGTGCAAAAAAAGTTAGTTTAGTAAGGATTTCTACCCTAAATGCAGCTGCAAAAAACTTACTTTTTGTACTTTGAGAACATTTGATCATATTTTGGGCTTGAAAGCAGCAGTGTTGGGACTAACGCGTTATTAAGTAACGCGTTACAGTAACTACGTTAATTTTGTGGGTAACGAGGCTGATTAGTTTGTAAAAAGCAGGAACACGTTACTCGTTATTGTGATTTTAAAAGACTCGTTATTCGCTACTTAAGCATGACAGAGAGAGAGAGAGAGGGTGAGAGAGAGAGAGAGAGAGAGAGCGCGCATATGACAACGAGTCGACATCCAGGTGAAAGGTGAATGAAAACAAGAAAAAACCAAGGCAGTAGTTGAACACAGCCCAGGCGTGGGCTTTATGTCATGTAAATATGCGCATTATTTTTCCTTTGTGTCAGCAAAAGACAACAGGAATATTTTGGTGACTTGTAATCTTTGTGGAGGTTCAAAAACTCTATCCATGTCGAAGACCAGCAATTCCAACCTTCAGAAACATCTTCAGAAACAGCATGCATCTACTAAGCTAATTGAAAAACACCCTGGTGATGCTCCTGTTGGCGTTAGCTCCACTGACGCCGAAGGACGGTCGACTCCAGATAAACAACGAAAGCTTGATTTCACAAAGCCTGTTCCACAGTCCATCACCCGGACACAACTAAACACGATTGTCAGGTATGTTGTCGAAGACATGCAACCTATCTCAACGGTCGAGTCCCCTGCTTTCAGAGAGCTAGTTAGCAAAATCCCGTTGCGAGGGAGAGACGGTGCTACGCCAGCCCAATGCAGAAAGACGTTTTCCCGTAATCTGGACCAAGAATATGCCAACATGGAGTTAGAGCTCGAAAAGCTATTTGGTCAGCTGGAACATGTCTCCACAACAGCAGATATTTGGACTGCGCATAATAAAAGTTTTCTTGGTGTAATCGCACACTGGATAGATCCCCAGAACATGAAGCTTGGGAAAGCAGGCCTGGCATGCAGACGATTTAAGGGTGGACATACGTATGATAGTATTGCAAGTGAGCTGGACAACATTAACTCATCCTATGGCCTATCCTTTTAAAACACAGCAACTGTAACGGACAACGGTTCCAATTTTCTTAAGGCCTTCCAGGTGTACCAGCCGACACCTGATTCAGATGACTCTGAAGATGGGGAGGATGACTCGACTTTTGTTTCCGTTGGGGATGTGTTGCAGAGCAGTGCGGATAACGTTGATGATGCAATTTCTTTACCTCCATATCAGACATGTGCTTCACACACTTTAAACCTCATCTCTTGCACTGATGTGGATAAGTGGCTTTTTTCAAAACCAGAAACGAAAGCTATCTACAGAAGTGCCACCACAAAATGTGCAGGGTTGTGGAACAAGGCCAGTCGCTCCACAATGGCTGCTGAGATTGTGGACAACATCATTGCAAAGAAGCTACTCGTACCTTGCACAACCAGGTGGAACTCGTACTACGATGCTCTGGAGAGAATTTCAAAGATACCATTGGTGGACCTGAACACCCTCTCTTCCACACTACAGTTGACATTTTTCAACGAAAGGGAACATCAGTGTATCAGAGAGTACTGTGCTGTCATGAATCCACTTAGTGTTGCACTGGACATTCTTCAGGGAGAAGAGAATTGTTTTTATGGTACTCTTCTACCTACACTGGAATCACTGATGACCAAGACTCTGGAAGTAAAAAATGGTCTGCAAATCCTTGTTGGGCTACCAGATGCAGTTATCCAGGTAAGACATGGCATTTTCTTTTGTGTTTATTTTTAATGAAATTAATAACTCGATTGCATTTTTATTCATATTGTGCTTATGGTCCTTTGAATGTGTACAGGCTATTTGCGGTTGATCCGTAACACCCGAGTGTATGCTGAGCCTGTTACCATTTGAGATACTTTCAAATAATAAATAAAATAAATGCAACATATAGACTAGGTCCACACATTATTAACAAACCAAAATGCATTGTATAAATTTACAACATGCTTATTGACTTTGTTCTTGAAACAATGCCTATGTCATGCAATAATTTTGAACTCTTACTGTTGTCATTATAGGCAGTCAAAACAAGGTTTGCACCTGTCCTTGAATGTGAAAATGCTTTCCTGGCTGCTGTAACACTACCAAAATCCAAGGTGCGGTGGTTGCATGGTCAGGACTGGAAGGACGCTGCAAAGGCAAGTCTGCTGGCAGAATGTCGAAAACGTCTCCCTGAGCAAGAGCAGCTAAAACCAGGTACAAGCACCACCAACACAACACAGCGCCCAGGTTTTAGCAAAGAGGATGAGTTCTTCTCTTTAATGGAGAATGAGGAGGACACCTATGCGACTGCTGAAGCTGAGGTAGCAGAGTACCTTAAATCAGCAGCAACAGGGATAGACATTCTGAATCAATTTCCAATGATAAAGAAACTCTCTCTTAAACTTAATGCAGCCACTCCCTCCAGTGCCCCAGTAGAAAGGCTCTTTAGCCTGGGAAACCTGATTCTCTCTCCAAAGAGGAACAGATTGTCGGATCAGAAGTTTGAGAAGCTTCTCCTCTTGAGGTACAATCATTGGTTTGACAACTAGCAATGTTGATTTGCACTGATATGATTTGCTGCTTGGATGCATGTTTCACAGGATGTTCCACAATGTCAAGCAGGTTAATATTTGGAAGTGAAATTTCCAAATGTATGACTTAAGTTAGTAAACCACTTTATCCACTGTTATTAATTTCATCCGTTGTTTTATTTATCATCCTCAGAATGGAAGAAATATATTTTTTTAAACATTAACTATGTTTGTGAGGCAGATTTTTTTAAATTATTGATTTTGTTTCTATTTGGTGGAGTCAAGTTTTTGAGCTTTTTTGAGTGAAGTCACTGTGTTGATGCTGAAAAATCAACAGAATAAGTTTTGTTTTATTATTGATTATTAAGTTTTTATTTTCTAAATGGTGTTAGGTGCAGTTTAATGCTAGCACTGCTTTAAGTTTGTTTTATACTTGTTTGAATGGCTAAAATTAATATATCAATTTCAAAAAGTTTCAACATACTGTAGATTGTGTTCTGTTGATCCACTGCTTCGTAATAATATTGGGTACAATCAAGTTTTTTTTAAATCAACCAATTTGCCACATCAGCTCCAAAATAATGTGTGTGCACTTGTACAAGGTGGGGAACAACAAAAAAGTATCAAAATAAAAGGATAACATAAATGAGAAGAAAACATACAATATCATGTTTGATTTATTATAACACTGCTCTACTGCAGTTGTACATGTATATCACTAGGTGGCGCACTGCACTTGTAGTAGGATGGAAACAAGTTACTTTCCCTAGTAACTAGTTACTTTTAAAGTAATGAGTAACTAAAGTAACTGAGTTACTGTTGAAAGGAGTAACTAGTAACTGTAACTAAGTTACTAATTTAAAATAACTTCCCCAACACTGGAAAGCAGTAATGGGAATGTGTGATATTTCTGCGCGCTGTACTTTAATTTGTACGCTGTGTTCTCTCTCTGTTGCTAACCACACCTGTGCTGCAACTTTGGTATGGAAGATACTTCTGTCTCTGAATTGGAAACATTCGGTCTATCATTGTGGGTTAAAGGACTTTTCATTTCATGTCACTCTCTGCCCATAACCCACTTTATCAACACCATCTTGCTCGCGTGATAGCATCAGGCAGTTGCTGCAGGTCTGCCAGCTGCACATCCATGGTGACAATCTCCCATTCCACCACGTCCCAAACATGCTCTATGATTTAGATCTGATGACTGCAGAGGGCATTAACTCATTGTCATGTTCAAGAAGAGGACTGAGTTCTTGTTTGCACCCCTTTGTAGATTTTTAAGATAATAAAATATTTGTTAAACCCTCATTAGGAACCCCAGCATAACTCTAAGTCAGGGTTAACCTTGAATAACCATTTTAAATCACTGATTTACTCTGGTTTTTTATCATTAAAATATACATATTTTGAATATTTCCAAGCTAAGTTTCATTGTATCATCATTCAAGATGGAAATTATTATACATGCTTTTATATAATCAGATTATTTCAATTCTGTTTTTACTTGTCTGAGTTAAAACAAACAAAAAAAAAATCACTGGAACGTCTTTGGGTAGCACAGAACGGTGCTGCAAGGCTCCAGGTAAAATCTACAAAGTATTTTCCACCTCACCATGTTGCTAACTCAACTCCAGTGGCTCCACATCCCCTGAAGAATACATTTCAGTTTCAACATATAGAGCTTTACATAGTCAAGCGCCAACCTATATGAGAGTACTTTTGCAGCCATAGGTTCCTAGCAGGTTCCAGAGGTCAATACACAGTTGAAAACTAAAGGTGACAGAGCCTTTGCAATGGTTGCTGCAACTCTGTAACTCCCTTCCTCTGAATTTGAGGACTGACATCTTTAACTTAAGCAGCTGAAAATGCATCATTTGAAACTTCAGGGGATCATGTCTCGGTCATGTTGTTGTTGTTTCTTGTTCTGTTGTGAGATGGTGCATTATCCTGCTGGTAGTAGCCATCAGAAGTTTATACACTGTGGTCATAAAGAGATGGTTATGGGCAGAAACGATGCTCAAGTAGGCTGTGGTGGTTAAACCATGCTCATTTGGTACCAAGAGACCCACAGTGTGCAAAGAAAACTTCCCCCACACCATTACAGCCTGAACCATTCACACAAGGCAGAATGGATCCATGCTGTCATGTTCTTTATAATTCTGACCCTACCATCTAAGGTCCCAGTCGAAATCTCAGAGGAATGTTTCGAACACCTTGTTTAATTTATACCCCAAAGTCTTGAGGGTTTGAAGGGAAAGGCTTTAACCTGGTTTTAGCAAGGTAGATCTATTTAAGTTGCAGTCATTCACAGAAAATTGAACCTTTTGACTAATTATGTAGATAAATCCATTAATTTGTCAAACACGTTGTTTGGTATTGATTTTGATTTTAGTCATGATAATCAATGTTTCTTATTGTTCTCATGGAGTTCAGATGAGATTATAATCTGAGCAGTGATAAAATCTTCACAACACAACAGCATTGTCAGGGTGTGTATGTGAATATGACTGTACCTCAGAAGGATAGGCAGTGATATGCCAACCAGAAAGTCAGTGGATCAGTTCCAGGTCTCAATACTTACCAAAGTGCCCTTAGGCAAGACACTGAGCCCTACTTTGCTACCCGGTGTGTCTATGTGAGTGATATGCATAGATAGAAGTGCTGTATAAGTGTGTGAATGGATGAACATTTTGCATCTAGTGTAAAAGCCCTTTGAGTGGTCACCATGTGACTAAAATAGTGCTATATATGTACAGGCCATATGCATAATGCATGCTAGTGTGTTTACACTGAACCTGCTGGTTCAGGATGCTGCATGCCGCGTAATGAGCACTGTTGACTCACAGCAAGGAGGATCCTGTCCAAATCCTCATGGGGGCCTTTGTGTGTGGGGTCTGCATGTTTTTCCTATCCGTGTGTCCAGATACTCAAGCTGCCTCCCACAGTCCGATACCATGCTTGTTTTTAATTAATTGTTGTTATTGTTATAATTGTTATTGGTCATTTTAATGACTGAAAATAAAAACTAAAACATGCCGTTGTCCGTCTTGCAGTTCAATGGCTCTCTCCTAATATCGTGGCCGAGTAATTTACTCAGTCACTTAACTATGGATAATGACATGTTGTTTAGAACTCACTTGCTTCTGTAGGAAGAGGAGGCGCTTTTTATTCAACAGTAACTGGGAACGCTCATGTAACCAAAATGATGTACGTAAATTGCCTTTTTATCACCAGGGCATTTCCATAAACAACAGTTTGCCAATCTAATGCAAACTGCTAAGGCACAAGTGTTTGGGAGGAAAAATCCTAAAGATGATGGTAGTTGCCACTGTTTACCTCTGACCTTTGTTCCTACTCTTGTTTGTATGAGCGCCTCTTGTGCTCAAGTCAGTATTGCAACAAGTTAGCTCATGTTAGCGCAAGCAGCCTGACATTCCCAGCATGCCAAATGTACACTAGCCACTTACAGTTTGAAAGGTAAACAGACACGATGCTAACAACAAGTATATCTCAGCCATTAGTCTCTTAGAGGTTTTTCGTGAAATTCAGATTTGAAGGTAGTCCTGAATCTTTTTTGTGATTGACTGGTCAAAACTGCTCAGGTGGAAGGTGGGTAGGTAAGAGAGTGAAAGAGTTTATATTAAAACATCACATTTAGAAAGAAAGTGTCAGCTTTAGGTTAATTTTCAACATTTAAATGCACTAATATTACAAACTTAAACAGTTAAGAGTGTTCCTTTTTCTCAAACCCTATCAACAAACTCACTGAGGACTTCATTGTGTCAGCACTGCAATGGAGTGACGACCGCCAAATCAGTCCTCTTGACAGCTGTGGTAACCCTCCAACTGCCTTCCCAAGATCCTGAGCAGTATAAAATGGGTAAAGAAATTGTGTATATGAAGCACTGTTTACAGGCAGAATATGGATTATTCCCCACTTTCATGAGTCAGGACACAGTTTCACAAAGTTAGCAGCATATTTGATCACACTTACATCTCGCATATTCATACTCTTAATCTCAGTTAAGATACATACTCCCACAATCCTGCATAAATGGATGATAACACTCTCCTTTTCTTTTTCTCTGACTTCAACTCAACTGCATCACATCATGCTGAGTCGTGTGCTTAAACCGTTAACCCTTAACTATCTCTTCACCAGGTTCCTCTCTCAATTAATCTACAACTCCCCATCTGCAGCATGTAACTCAGTTATGGACCTAAACATTTCCGACACCGTGTAATTTCTTTTTCTCCGTGAAAAGTTTTACATGCATATTTTCTCTGCTTACATCATTTATCCATCTGGCACTGTGTTTGCATTTTACATAACAACAGGTTTTCTTTGAGGAAATGGACAGGGGGGGAAAAAGGCCATGCTAAGACGTAAAACAGGGACACGGATTTATGTTGAAGATGTCATTTATTAGAAAGAAAGCATCGTAATACCTTTGTTATTCATACAAATCCCCTCTGAACCGAGGGGAGATGGCTGATGTTCTTTTTGTTTAAACGCCCAGAGAGAGAGAAAAAACTTCCTTGTTTTCTGTAGGAAAACACTGTAGGAAAGTTTCGGTCCAACCAGAGTCTGGGAGACTCACTTTGCTTTAAACACACGATTTATAACTTCTGGCATTTTTTACCAAGTTGTAATAACTCTAATTTAAAGCCATGGAATATTTCTGGAGTTCCTGAAACAAATACCCAATAAGGGAAAACTTTTCCTTTTCTTTCCCTCCCCTGGATATCAGACAGTTAAAGTATGTTTTTATGAGGTGTGAAAAAATGAGCTCAACCAGCATGTTCATCCATCCTTCTGTTGTCTACACCTTATCCAGTGAAAGGTCACGGGGTGGCCGGTGGCCTATTCCAGCTGCTCCCCCCCTGGGTCAACGAAGAATCAGTTCCTGTTGAATAAAGAGCAGCGCCTCCTCTTCCTACAGAAGCAAGTGAGTTCTAAACAACATGTCATTATCCATAGTTAAGTAACTGAGTAAATTACTCAGCCACGATATTAGGAGAGAGCTCCCGAACTGCAAGACGGACAACGGCATGTTTTAGTTTTTATTTTCAGTCATTAAAATTGGCATATGTACACTACTGTTTCTCTTCGTCAGTGGTTGCAGCTTATTGCCTACATTTTTTATTTTATTTATACTTTTTGTTTTTTCATGATCTGTGGTGAAAACCTTGACATGGAGGATTTCTTAAATCATGAAATGGGCTAGGCCTGGATGGCCTGCGCACAACACCGCAGTATCTTCAATGGCATTGCTGAGATTTGTGCCTCTTTTACCTTTGCCTTTACATGAGTTTTGGCTAAAAATGAAGTTTTCTTGTTTGCAGCAGCACTCCTATAAAAAGATTGTTGTTTAAGGCAAAATTATAATTTTGTTTGTGGGAAATTGAAGTTATGAATGGGTACATCCTGTGAAATTTGTCCACCTATTCAGCCTGTATGAACTGGCAAATGCAGCATTCAGAAAGCTCCGTATCAAAACTGAACTCCGACTGAGCTTTGTTCTGATGAATTAAAATGATTTTTGAAAATTCGGAGTGGCGGATGAGCATAGAAATGCAGAACAGAGAAAAACAAACTGTGTGGAAAAAAGAGTCTGATGCAGGCATCACACTGAGCTATGTAGCAACAGCATGCAAATCTGAGTCATCAGCTGTTTTAATCATTGTCTCCCTGCACAGAAAAATAGAAAAATTAGAAATGTAATAATTCAGCTTCTTTTTACCACCTACGTGGCCCAGATGGTGTTTTTGAAGACATTCAGCCACAAAAATACCTCCGCAGACTTTTTGAAACTCCTCCTAACTTTTGGCAAAAGTCAAACGAAGTTCAGCTGCTGCAACGGAGATGGGAAAGGCCTCAGAGTGGAAGTCTCCTCTTACCGACACTCCATCAAATGTAAAACTCTGGCTTTCGTCAAACTCTGATGCTCTCCTTCTGCTCTTTAGAGAAAATGATCGCTCCAATGAGTGAAAATATTTGTGTAACTGGGAAAACTGAGGAAGATTAAATGGTGGGAGGATAATGGGTGAAACAGGAGATGCTTTCAGACGGTGGTCAGGGGTGGGGGAAAAAAAAAACTTATACTGAGGAAAGGTACAGAAAAATATTGATGAAGAAGAGGAAAAAAATCTGGAAATTTATGCTGCAGATAAAAAGGAGACGTTTGATGGAAAGTCCTTTTAATGCAAATTTTAGTGGAGGCTTTTTGTGAGCCTGAGTACATTCTGCTCTTACGCTGTAAAAATGTTTAATTACTCTAGTCTGCTGAACTTGTTTTCTCAGCAGAGGCGGTCTTTTCTATGGGCATAGTGGGCGACCGCCCAGGGCGCAATCAATTTTGGGGCGCATGAGCGCACTCCAAAAAAAAAAAAAAAAGCCAGTTTTCCAGTTTTTACCACGTTGCAGCATCCGTTTCCGTGTTAAGTCAATGTGTGCTACGGCAGCGAGATGCCCCTACGATCACACCAACTTTCTGATGAGAGTCATACAGGTTTTGTGTGTGTGTCTGATGAAAAGGTAGGTAGCCTATTATTATTGCTACTTAGTCACAGAAAATGGCTGTATTTGGCTTTTAGCTTTGCTTAAGCAACCATTAAAATGTGAGGCATGAAATCATGCAGATATTTCATCAATAGAATGATATGTACTTGCAACACAACAGGTGGAAGTTCACATAGCCTATTACTCTGGGAATTTGTTAGGTAAACAAAAGTACGTCCTGTGGATTTTTTAATACTTTAAGATTCCCAGAAGTCGGTTAGTGTATTCAGAGAAGAACAACAGCCTTTTCTGCTTCTGCCAGTGATGTTAATAGGTCTTCGATGTAGTGAGTCCCGGGGACCCACATGTGGCAATATGAGTGGGTCCTTGTGAAATTCAGTGAGTCCTCAATCAAAAAACTTTTTTTATTTCCATTTCTTAATTGTAGCATTAATCTTCTTTGATGGTAGTACATTAGCACATTGTGATAATTATGATATATTAAAATGAAATTAAACAAATACTATTCCAAATCTGAAGACTTGTTATAAAACTGTCACAGTAGTATAACATACTGGATTCAAATAAAATAGGATTTTTGCAATCTCAAAAATAAATTATCAATAAAAGTGCTGATTTTAAAACATCCTCATCATCATGACATTTAACAAATAAACTGTCTCCAAAATTACACCAAATTCTTCTTGTCTAAACATTGACTATATCAAATGAACTAGGTCAATCACTGTGAAACTTGTAGCACAAAAATTAAACATAACACAGTAGAAAGTCTTTAGAGAAAAGTGAATTGATGCAGATATGTTTGTGGTATATTTCAACCACCTTACAGTGAATCAAGTGTAGAGCATATGTCATCATTACTTGTATTTCATAGTGTACAGCTTCCTCTGCTTGACCTCTTTCCATTTAGCAAGTGCCTCTTCAAAAGGGAGCTCTGATCTTTTGGGCCCCAAGCTGACCTTAAGAAGCTGCTCTTGATGTTCTGTTGACAGACTGTTCCTGTGAGGGGTGAGGATGAGGTTCTGAGCAGATAATCCTCGTTCACAACTAGCTGTATGGACAGCCAGGGTGGTGGAAAAGTTGAGCAAGGATGGTGAGGTTGGGGAAATCTTCCTGGTGATATTTTGTCACCAAGGCCCAAAGTTTCCACATAGTGTCTCTAGGGTAGTGGTGTGCTTTGACAACCGTCTTGAACAGGGCCCACTCCTCTTGAGTTTGCTCAGGGTTGATGAGGGGCTGGGTAGTGATCTGGTGGTCCTCTATGTCTTCTGTCCATTTGTGGGTTTGTGCATGCCCATAGTGGCCATTAAGTAGTTCTAACACCTCTTCATGGGCCTTCAACTCTTCTTCACTCATGAAGCAGAGAAAGCGCCAGATTAAATGTCGCTTTTGTGACTTGATGCTCACCCTTGTATATGTTGCACTGGATGTTGCTGGCTAATGCTTTTAAGGTTAGGACAGTGGTTCCCAAAGTGTGGTGCCATTGCAGGGGGGGCGCGGTGAGATGAATGAAATGAAGCCACTGACATTAACAAGGACTGCTAGGACTGCTTACTCATAACTTATGTCAGATTCATAGATGGAGATTAGATGAGGGAAGAATTGATTTTCTGCAAACAAATTCCTGGCAGAACAACAATTTAAAATCATTGACTCTAAAGAGGCTGATCTGAAATGGGAGAACTGCGTGGGGATCTGCACAGGCGTCATGCAGGCCGTGGCTGGGCAACGAGGAGGGCTGCATGCGTTAAGCGCGTCTTCCCCAGTGCGCAGTGGACACAGTGCGTGATACACCGCGAAGCACTGCCGTCTAAACAGCTGAGTTGCGAGTTGAATGAAGCAATGACAGACGTCATCGCCGCAGTCAACTACAATAAAACCCGACCTGTCATTAACCAGAAATTTTCAGCACTGTGCGAGGAAATGGGCTTCAACCAAACAGCTGTTCTATTTTACAGCGAGGCCCGATGGCTGTTGCGTGTTAAGGTACAGTCCAGGGTCCTCGAATTGCGAGATGAGATGTGCATCTTTTTGAAGGAGGAAGGCAGTGATCAGTGATTAATTGTGTCAAGTTCATCGTGAAACTAGCATACCTGCAAGTTAAACCGTATGTCTTTAAAATCTTTAAAAACAAGATTGAATAAAAAATAAAGTTCGCCTACATCAGAGTTTAAAAAATTTAAAAAAGTCTATCTGAACAGTGTGACAGCCCGGGGGGGGGTGTGAAATTGTCATTGTAAACCAAAGGGGAGCCCACAACAAAATGTTTGGGAACCCCTGGGTTAGGAGATTTCATTTCCTTGATCTTTTCCAGATCCTTGATGGCAAAGTCCAACTTCACTTTTACCAATGCAACGTCAACATTTTCTGTTTGCAGGAACTGGGATAAGATTGTAACAGGGGCCATGGCATCCATCATCAGAGCAGTGATACTGATGAACTTCACTGTGCCAATCTTTTTCTTCAGGCCATTTGCCTTTGGGTCTTTGCTGACAACATGGGACACTTCAGTGAAGTATGTCAGCAAGCTGTCAATTGTTCTGTGCACAGTTTGAAGTGTCTTGTAGTAAGATAACCATCACATGTAATGCAGCTCCTTGTATGTGAGCACTGGGTCTTCCAGGAGGTTTTGTATTTCTTTTATTTTGGCGGCTTATTTTGGACTAGCACAGAAGTAATAGAACAGATCAGTCAGTATCTTTTGATGCTCTTTGAGATCTGTTATTGCCTCAGCTGCTTGAGATGTGCACAAGGCCACGGAGTGGCCGACACAGTGCACATTCACCATATGGGGGTTGGAATGAAGCAGTATGCCTGTACACCCCTTATTTCTTCCAGTCATGACTGCAGCTCCATCTGATCCCATGCTCATCACTTTGGTAAATGGGACATCCAGCTCTGACATCACTTCCTTGATGCATTTTGCAATCCCTGCACCTGTTATATTCAGACACTCTTTATTTGCAACAAAATAAGTGCTTGGTTGAAATGAGAGAGGATCAGTGATTTGGACATATACAACAAGGAGTTTGTGGTTGGAGATGTCTGTACACTCATCTGTGAGCACAGTCACAAATGGTGATTCATTCACTTTCTTTATTAAGAGCTGCATGACCAGTGTCTGACATACTGGACAGCAGTTCTGTGGCTGTGTAACGTGAACTGTAAGAAACACCTTTTTTGTTGAAGAGGTATGAAATCTGGAACACCGACCTCTCTCAGAAGATTCTGTCATGAATCAAACTTAGAAAGAGGGACTCCCTCCTGGGCGATCATGTGAGTGATTTTTAGCAGAATCAGTGGTACTTTGTCTTGCTGAATGTCCACCTTTTTCTGACTTCATTCTAAGTCTTTTTGGAGAGCAGGAATACTGAGGCAGGACTAATGTTCTTTGCTTAAAACATGGCGAGTAATGACGGAGTGATGATAGTTGTTGCATTTGTTTGATCTATGCATAGATGTGCTTGTTTTGTTGTAATTAGTGCAAATGTCACAGTACATGAAATTGTCATCTGAAATGCGCAGCCATTTGTATGTGGTGAGATACTGCTTGAGAAAAGTTCACTTTTTTGCGTGGAAGATGCAGAAGATTGAGGCACTTCTTTTGCATTGGGTTCACCAGGCTCAGTAGAGGAGGAAGCAATAGGTTGAGGAAATGTTGGTGTTCTCTCAGCTGGTTCAGAGATAAGGAGGAGGAGTGCAAAGGTATTTGATGCAGAAAATAAAGCTGCAATAGTCTGCTGACCAGCGGCTTGTTTTATTTTTTTCTTTGGTGGCATTTTTGCATTCTCTTTTATCTTTTCTCTGGGTTCGCTGCCTGAGAAAAAAAATGGGATCTCGTCAGAAGCTCAAAGTATGCAGAGATGCCTTCAGAGCATAACAAAATGGTGAACACCTTTGAAAGTGAATTTTTCATCCCCGCCATCGGAGTATACTTTATTTATTTCATTATACTGTAGCACACCCCCGAAAATAGTAAACCATCGATACGAAAGAACACACTATTAAGAAGTAGAAACTTGAGTTTACTTACGATAAAGTTCCTATTTTTAATTGTTGGAATGAAATCCGCAGTGACTGTTGTTGTTGTGTTGTTTTGGAAGTGGCTAACCTAGCATATTGCGATTCTGTGCGTACAAGGATCTCGCAGAGGTCGGGCTAGCCTGATCTGCTGACAACGATTTCTATTACTTGTTGCTGCGATGTCTCACAGGAGTTGTTCTTCACAAATATAGTTTTTTAGGAGAGAAATAACATGCATCCCTGGGACGCATGGATAGTAAGTTTGATGCATCCTTTCAGATTTTAATGCGTCAGGGAAGCAGGACGCGTACCTAACAACATCACTGTTTCTGTTGCAAACTATTTTCTAAGAAGACAATTAACTTAACAAGCTCAGGCCTGACAGACTTGAAACATACAAGTTATTTGCTCACCTCGCATGACAACAATCCAGAGCACATCAACTCCATGAAAGTATGGAAAGAACTGGCGGTCAGGATAAAAAAGGGGGAAACCATTGATAACAAGGAGATGGCATTTCTAGAGGCTGAGAAGATAAGATGGAGAGCAGTATTGACACGTTTGACTGCGATTGTGCAGTCTCTGGCAGTGAGAAATTTGGCACTAAGGAGGCATACAGAAACGCTGTTCACGCCATCTAATGGCAATTTCCTCAAAGAGGTAGAACTGATGGCACAATTTGACCCAGTAATGAAAGGGCACCTTGACCGTGTACAAAAAAGTACCTCTGGTCACACCAGCTACCTCAGTCACAGAATACATAACGAAATAGTTGATTTGTTGAGCAGCAAGATAATATTTGAAATGGTGAGAGACATCCAAAAGGCAAAATATTTCTCCATTATTCTCGATTGCACACAAGAAATCAGCCACACCAAATGGCTGTCAGTTGTAATTTGTGTGGTGTTACTGTCAGAGCCCTACATAAGGGAACATTTCATGGGGTTTTTGGAGGCAGAGTAATCAACAGGTCTGCATTTGGCATCTCTCAATCTAAAGAGACTAGAGGAGTTTACGATTTCTTTTGAGAACTGCAGAGGACAAACATGGGGAAAACATGAAGGGGAAAAACAAAGGTGTTCAAGCCAGGCTTCTACAAATGAATCCGAGAGTCCTTTTTGTGCCATGTGGAGCTCATACCCTGAATTTGGTTGCAGCTGATGCTGCTAAGGCTTCCACTGATGCCATGAATTACTTTGGCATCCTGCACAAGCTTTTCAACTTTTTCAAGCTTTTGAAGCAGAAAGGAGTTTTTCCAAGCTGAAGCTTATCAAAACGTACTTGATGTCCAATATGTCACAGGAGCATCTCTCCGGACTGGCCAACATCAGCATCAATCATACAATTGTACAACAGATTTCGTATGATGATGTAATTGATGATTTTGCATCAAAGAAAGCCAGAAAAGTCAGCTTTTAGATTGCACTTTACACCTGCAGTTTCATGTGGTCAAGCATTGCCTGACAGCAATCGAATTATCCAAAAGACATTTTCATGCCAGGTTCAAACAGGATGAAAGACCCAGATTGAGAAATCTGCTAGTCTGAATTCAGATTATGTTCATTATTATTACTATTTTTCCTTTACTTTATCTTATTCTTTTGTATTTGTGTGATGAAGGATTTGGGCATTTTACATTGGTGTTTGTTTGCATACTTATTTATCTAATTTATTGTTTTGTCTATTCTTGGTAACTTTTGTATTTAATAATATATTTAATAAAATAACATAAATTATATAATAGCCTTGTGTTTGTACGTTGCAGTTGGGTCGATTGTGGTTGGTCAGGTGTTGGGGGCGTTGATGGATGGTTCGCCCATGGCACAAAACTAGCCAGGACCGCCTCTATTTCTCAGTCTGTGCATCTTAAGGATATTTTGGAAAGAGGCTTCAGGAATACTTCAAGTTAGTCTTTTACAGTACATACAGTCCATTTGTGATTTTTCTGCAGGGCAACTTGGCAGCATGGAGGCTATAACAGCAGGAATTATGATATAAAGGTAACCTGTTCACACCCCTCATCCCACAAGGCGATCAGTTTTACAGTATACCTGCTGCACTCAACTCAGTTTCTCAACATCACCACCTCATCTCTGTCCTCACCCATCCTTCCTGACCCATCACTCCTTTCCTTCCCTTCCCTAATCCATTTGTTTAGGATGACTCTCCCTCTCACAAAACCATTGTTTCTTCCTCCCTGCTTTACCTCACCCACCACATACTTCCCAACCATACATCCTCACCCTTCCTCATTCATTCATTCCTCCTCTGATTCATGTATCCATTCATCCATCGGCCTCTTCTTCTCATCTTATCTCAGGTATCAAAGAACTTCCAAATATAACCTCATCCATACCCTTCAATAAACCAATGAACCCACATTATTGGTGGTCCTTATAAATGATTAAATGTTAAATTAAGATAAAATTTGAAGAAAACCAAAATAGGCAACAACAAAATTTCACAATGCTAGTTATTTGTAAAACCGTGGAGTGTTTCATCTGGATACTGTTACGTCCCAGGCTGTGGGCTGCAGTTATTCAGTTTCTGTCAGACCATCCATCATCTCTTCAACTACTCAACAACCTCCACCTGTCTACAATTTCCTGCCATCAACCCAAACATCCTCTGATTGGACAACGGTTGCTCTCTCCACCTCTGGTTGGCTGCTGGATCCATCATTCATATGCTCATCACCGTCACCCTCACCCATAAAACTCCACTCCGGACATTTCACCTTTGGAGGTGCCCAGAGCAGGCTGCATAGGCAGTGGTTCCTCCCGGTCTGCTTCTGCTGAGCTCCTGCTCTTGTTTTTGTTCCTTGTTTAGTTTAGTTTAATCTTGTCATCACTTGTTTAGTCTTACTTTAGGTATGGTGTTTATTGTTTTACCTTGCATTGTGTTTTAGTGCTTTGTTTTGAGCCATGATATATGTATATAAATAAATAGCTCTATATTACACATTTTCCTTTTTGTTTCTCTTATGTTCACGACCCCTTGCCCTAGACACAACTGGGTTGTAACATAAATGGGGGCTCGTCCGGGATATTTGTTTCCCTTGGTTATTTATTAGTAGTTTGTGTGTTTTTTGAATAATTTAGGTAAGGCTGTGATGACATGCTGTAGTTTTAGTTTGTATTGAAGCTTGCTGATTTTCAAAGTTTGGCCGTGTGTGTAACTAGATTTGGGTGAGTAGTGTTTGGGTCCTTTTTGTCTAGTCTAAGAACTTTGTGTTAAAGTCAGAAAACCTGTTCTGAGGGATTTGACAGTGCTGAGTATGGAATAGGCAAGTCTTTGGATGTTTCCTGTGTCACAGAGTGTTACCATTGTCTTGAGGAGCAGGAACGTTGTTGTTGTGCAGAAAGCTCAGGCTTCTAAGTCCACTTGGTGTTTGACCTCTTCAGGGTAATGTGTGGAAGTCAAAGATGGGGTTTGCCTCATTCAGCTGCAATTTTCAGCTCCGAGTGAGCTCAGCAACGGTGAACACGACTTGAGGAAACTTGAGATTGATGCTGACAAAGCTGTTAGCTTGACTACCACAAAAACTAGTTCTGTTTAGATGTTTGCAGCATCAACTGGTTCTGCCTCTCCTACTTGAGAGCAGGTCTCCCATGGACAGAGTAGGACTGGCTTGGTATTTGTTGGAAGACTTAGACCTGGACAAAACAATCACCACTTTATTTATCCACTTACACTTGATCTAGAAAAACAATAGGCCACTTGATCACAGCAGCTTCAATACAAATCATTTTCATGTCATGTTCTGTGGAGCTCTGTGTAGTTTCCATAGTACTTGTCCCTTTTGGCAATCGTTCTGTAAATCACTTTTGTTATGTACTACTGATTTACGCTGATCCGTTATGTTTACATTGTTCATGTTTTTCTGCTTGTGTTAAGGGTTAGTGCTGAATGAAAACCCACTTGTAGCAGGCACCTTTGAGACTGTGGGGTCCGGCCACAGCCTTGTGTGGATTTGTGTTTTGTGGACGTTATTTGTTTGTTGTAAACCATGGGTTTATATTTTAGTGGGCGGGTGTTGCATCCCAGGCTGTGGGCTGCAGTGATTCAGTTTCTGTCAGACCAACCATCATCTCATCAACTACTCAACAACCTCCACCTGTCTACAATTTCCTGCCATCAACCCAAACATCCTCTGATTGGACAACGGTTCCTCTCTCCACCTCTGGTTGGCTGCTGGATCCACCATTCATCTGCTCTTCACCGTCACCCACACCCATATAACTCCACTCCGGACATTTCACCTTTTGGAGGAGCCCAGAGCAGGCTGCATAGGCAGTGGTTCCTCCCGGTCAGCCTCTGCTGATCTCCTGCTCTTGTTTTTGTTCCTTGTTTGGTTTAGTTTAGTGTAATCTTGTCATCACTTGTTTAGTCTTACTTTAGTTATGGTGTTTATTGTTTTACCTTGTATTGTTTTTGTTGGTGATTTGTTTTGAGCCATGAGATATATATATATATATATATGTGTGTGTATGTATTATTGTAAATAAATAGCTTCATATTACACATTTTCCTTTTTATTTCTCTTATGTTCACGACCCCTAGCCCTAGACACAACTGGGTCGTAACAAATACACAATCTCGCTGATCATTTTCCATGATGTATTCCTCTGTCGCTCAATTGACCTCCACGCCCCAAAATGAGGAAACACAGTCCCTCAAACAGCATAGGTGCTAATGGCAAAAACAGTAAACAAACGGGTTTAATTGTCTAACAAATTTATTTAAAAACTAAAAATTCCAAAACACTGATTTCTGATTCCCTTTACATCCTAAAAAGGTCCTGAACAGAGTTCTCCATCCATCAGTATGGATATAAGGGACATTTGTGCGAAAAAAAAATGAAATAAAATAATCAAGAATCAAAGTATTAAGTATCTTATATTATCATTATGCAAGACATAGTATATTCTGCAGCAGCTCTTGTAAGGCTCTTCTAGGACTCAAAAATAAAAAGTATAGTGAAGGCAAATTGTATTTCTTTAAATAAATATAATAGAAAACATAGAATAACAGGAATACACCACACTACACTGTTGCACTCAGACAGAGAGGATGCTTTCTATGGTGGCTCTTTAGAAGTAAGAGAGAGGGGGCGCCAAATAAATAAAAGTGTTGGCCATAGTTTGGTTTGAATTATTGACTAAAAGACATTAGAGGGAGGGGCTGATGAGAGAAAATAGAGGTGGCTCATTTTTAGGATTGGGCTTTGCTTATCAGCCCACTTGTGAAGACTTGTGCTGTAAATCTGCTCACTCTCTTTATCTCAAGGCCATTAAGAGAGAGTTTCAAATTCTGTAGTCGATATTAACATTTAATGCTCAATCCTTGGAGCTAATATTTCATTAGTTGTAACCTTCTTTGGGCCATGAATATCTCTAGCTAAATTTAATGGATATTTCCCTTCAAAAAGTTTGACACAGCAAAACAGACGACAGAAATAAAAGAGAAAAGAAGCAGATTGATGAACAAAGACTGAGTAATGGATAAAATGACTTTTCAATACTCGTTTTCTTTGTGTTTAAGAAAGAAAATGGATTGTTGGAATTTCACAAACATTGTCATGTTTTCATTAACATTGTCCAGTATGAGTCAGTTAATTGTAGCCTGGTGAGTTGCAGCTCAGAGCTCATGCTGCTGCTGCTTTGTGCTTCAATATCAGAATATTTTCTTCACATGATGCAGTATAAAAGGTTCTACTCAGCACAATACTTTTATGATTGACTTTTCATTGACAAAAGAACAATTGACTTGGGCATGATTAGCTGTTTGTCGGGTTAGTTCAAGGCAAGACAAGTTTATTTGCATAGCACTTCATGTACAGTGCAAGACAATTCAAAGTGCTTGACATAAAACATTTGAAGTATTACAGCAGGGTGCAGAAGAAGTATTAAAAGGTATTCAAAACAAACTTTCAAATGAAACAAAAGAAATTAAATTAAAAAAAGAAAATCTTAAAGAAGATAGGATAAAATACAAGAAATAAAAGTTAAATATAAAAGGCAGCAACCAGAAAAGTTTTTAACCCTGATTTAAAACTGCTGAGAGTTTCAGCAGACCTGCAGCTTTCTGGGAGTTTGTTCCACATGTGAGGATCATAAAAACTGAACGCCGCCTCTCTGTGTTTAGTTCTGACTTTGGTAACTGACTTGACCCTGATGACCTGTGGGATTTGGTTGGTTCATAATGAATCAGAAGATTCTGAATGAATTTTGGCTGTAAACCATTCAGTGCTTTGTAAACTAACAGCACATAAATCCAGTGCAGAGATCTAAACTAAAACTGAGTGTTAAGATTTAACTGTCACTGAAACCACACCTGCTGAAACAGCATCTCTAAATTTTTTTTTTCACATCTTAATCTGTATAAACAACTGTTGTGTTTCCTGTAAGCGAAACTAACAAACAAGAAACATGCTCCAACAAATCACATGTGAGTGAGTCACAATCGGCAACCGAATAATGAATGTATGAAGCAAGGCCATCCGTCACTTTCAGTCGACAATTCAGTCATTACTAATTTAATTTCACTTTCACTTTATGTGTTAAGACATCAAGTGAAGAAACCGACTTCACCTGGAGAACGTTAAGCAGTCTGTCAGGTTGCAGACAGATTATGTTTCCCATGGGTGACACATGGCAGCGTGTGGCTGCAGAGACTGATGCTGTTTGATGCAGGACTACAACTAAGTTTTTGAAAGGCCAAATATTACAATTATATAAAAATTATACTATTCCTTTAATTCTTCTGCTATTAGAGGCTTTTGGATATAAAAAAATATTTTTTTTTACAGGTAGAATTTAAGTTCACAAAAGACAGGCGTTGTAGTGCTGATGGGTGCAATCAGAAATGGCACAAGAATGTCTATTTAAGTCTGATTTCTGACTCTGAAAGTCAGAAAGGGTAGACTCATTAGTTCCGACTTCACTCATTAAAGATGCCTGCTAGCTCTCAGATTCAACTTCTGACCTTACAGCATCCAAGTCAAATCTAACCAAGGAAGTGCTCTAAAGTTAGGCAGGCATGCAATCGCAAATTATGAGGCACAAAAATGATCATCTGTATAGGCAGGTAAGGTTCTCAACTTTGAGAACCATTTTCTTATACTCAGAAAAATTTTCTTTTGAATAAACATAATTTGATCATAGCACAAATTTACACACAATTAAATCAAGTACAGTAACCCATTCTTGGTTTCAAATGAGCACATTTGAAGTTTTTTGTTTAATCAGATTACATCTAATCAGTTTATTCCCATTCCCTTTGAATCCTCATGTTTCATCTAAGTAAGTAAAATAAGTTTGAATTAACCCCGCAACAGTTAAAAGTTAAGCCGCAATCAATGCTTATATCTAAAATTACACAACACTGATGCACGCATCAGAAAAAATACTTCCTGGATTACTCAATACTTCTTCAAAAGAATTCTCTAGTGGCCTTCATTTCACAGTGGTAGAAAAGAAAGGGGGGTCAAAAAAAGGAAGGACTGACATGCAGCAAAGGGACCAAGGCTGGGATTTTAACCTGGGCCAGCCGTATGGAGGAGCTGGAGTTAAGAGAGAAGAAGAGATGCTGAAGCACAAGATACTAAAGCAGGTAGCTCAATGAAATTAGTATGAAAGTAGATTTTGATTAGTTAGGTTTACAATGTTGTACTTAACAATAAAGTATGCAAAGCCATTTAATTTCTTACTTATAATTAAATTACTTTGTTTTTGTTTAGAGCATTTGTTTGTGTATATATGAGCATATATATTTTTGCTGACCACTAGAATTTTTTGATACTGGAAAACTCAAATCTTTGAAGGTCATTGAAAGGGTCAGAACCCAGCTGTGTGTGGGGATATTTCCAAGAGAGTGCTTTCTGCAACTCTGTTTTTTTTTTCCTTTAAGGCAGCACATGATGTATTCACTGGTTTATTTTCAGGAATGATGTAATGAGGATTTCTTTCAGACATTTATTCCAGCAAGATATTATTGAGGGGCTTGCTGCACTTTTTGCTCTACCAGCTTTGGCTGGCACAGTGATTACAAGCTAAATTTTTACATTATTACATTTATGTGTAATCATTCAGTAAAACCACAGCTGTGAGTCCTCAAGGTGCTGCTTTTGTTTCTCTCTGGTTAAACATTATGGGGGACAGACTGGATAAACAGTGCATATTAGCATAATTTGGCAATTGGAGGGGCCCGTTCTGCAAGCAATCTAATGATGCAAATTCATGAACACAGGTGAATCAGTTCATTTTAGTAAGGACCACTACAGTTTCATAGTAGCAAGGGAAAAAAATAGATTGCAAAGGTTTGTAAGGAAGTAGATCTGAAGAGTTGCCCAACTGATACCAATATATTGCTCATAAGCAGGAAGGTAATTGTACTTTCCAAATGTCAAAATACCAGTCAAGAGGTCCCTGTCGGATTAATGCTGCAACCAAGACCTCCCACATGCTTATAAAATAAAGCCGTTTCAGTTTTTTGACCAAAACAAAGGAAAACTTCTGTAAAGCCCAGAAGATTCTGCCAAATTGTTGTGGCATGCCACATCGTTTGCAAAATTGCTGTTAGGAGTAAGCCAAACTGCAGACCCACACACAATATGAGGACAATACACACACAGCGTTGAACCGAAAACGGTACGGGCTTGTAAAAAGGCAATTCTGCCTTTTTTGGGCATGATAACAAAAATTTGTTCTTTGACAGGTCTTACAAGAAGGTCAGAAAAACCTCAGATTTTCTAAAAGAACTCTAATGTCTTCACTTTGAAGTCACAAAGTCTGTAAATACGTATGCCGATTTTCTGGTCAGGTTCAGGAAACAATGGGAAAGAGATGCATGACAAAAATTGGTATTTGCGGTGATGAACACAATCTATAGTCAAACCCCAACACACACGCATACACCCCTGCACAGATGCAAGACACACACATACAAAAAAGAAAAAAACAGGAAAATGTTATTCCAGTAATCCATGAAAAAATAATACTTTAATTTGAGTGCTTGTTTAAATCCCAGCCATAATGTCTTCCTAAACATAACCAAATAGTTCATAATGTTTGAAACCACACTGGTTGCTTGGATGGGAATCAAACTCACTGTTTTTGCAGGGTCATTATTGAAAAACTAAAGTACTATTTGTACGTTGTGTCCATGGACAAAGAAACACAAAACAATAAGAAAATGAGCAAAAATAACAACACAAAAAAACTAAACAAAATGAGATATATACAAACAACACTAAATGTAAAATCTGATGGCCAACACAGATTGAACATACAGATTCAATGTGATAAACAACAATGCTTAAACAACAAGTAAAGTAAGTAAATATAGATATTAAATGAAATGAGAAGATGATAAAAAGGTCAGGTGAGACCCAGTGTAGTGATAATATCATTGCTAATGGTGGCACATCTGACTGTTGAACCAGGTTTTTTGATGGTCTTTGAACAGACTATGTGAGGCCAGTTCTCTGATGATGACTGGGCTCTACTCATGTGAAGCTGTAAGAGAAGATGCACATTCACTAAACTTTTTTTTTCAAACAGCACAGTTACCATCTTGCCGCCCCTCTTGATCTTCAATATGAGTTATTTCTAATGTTAACAAACTGTTTGAGTGGATAACATGACAGACCATGAATCCATATATTTTATACTGTATCGGCTTTACATAACCCAGAGGAATTAATATCCAGGTACAATTTGTATTGTTTGTCAGACACAAACATCAGGCTTTAAACTGCCACTGCTTTGGTCTTACTAAGTTATAAGCAGCATTGATTTATTCATGCTGTGACACTGACCATGGACTGCATTAATTTTTTTGTGGTTTGTGCCTTTTTTTTACCATGTGTATATCATCTGCACACATTTGAATGTGGCTAGTAGGACATGCTGATGGAAGAGCATTTATGAAGAGGGAAAAGAATAATGGTCCCCAGAAAGGACATCAGTCTGTTTTCTAATCTAATCTCTCCTCTGTACCTGCCTATTCCAGTGCAGGGCCAGAAACCTTTCACACAGCCTAAACCCAAATCCAAGTCCAATTAATCATGATTATATTTTCATACTAGATTCTGCTTTCATACATCCTGTTTCACTTAAATTTTCATATTCAGAATACAATTACATTTTTAGCAGTGCTTGCAATGAGCCGATAGTTTTGGTGGAAAGAAAGAAGAGAAAAAGTTGGGGAAAAGTCAAATTTAAGTCGTCATTAAGGCCTGGAGTTTGCTAAAAGTCAAGCTTTTCAGAATTATAGTTAATGAAATATCCAGCTTTAAATGACAATCAAATGTTACAACAAAATAAAAATAATTCAGTTTCTTACTGTAGCATCATTTCATATTTCTTTGGTTTCTATTGCAATTTCTGCATTTTTTTCAGATTTTTTACTACCATTATTCAGTTCATGCTCCATAGTTTCCGGATCACGTGGAGCCAGAATACAGTAATTGTTATGTCCATGTTTCACAAGCTGTTAGTTGGACTTAAATACTTGGAATATTTTCATTCTTATATCTGGAACCTCACTGCTGACTGGCAGGAAATCAGATGAAACACAAATAGCCTGGTGCTAATGCTATTTTCCTCTTTTTTAATCATTGCACAGCTGTCAAATACATTCCCTCACTTTGGAATATTTACAACATCTTAATGTCCAACACCTTCTGAATCGCCTAATTGGAAGCATGAGACAGGTTTCTCCCAGCAACAAGCAGCAGCGGGGAACCACCGAGCCATTTTAAATCCCTTCTTTTTCTGCTCCGAGACTCAGATTAAAGAGCTAATTATGTTTGTGTGCAGCAGTCCTGCCTCTTAATACACAATGCTGACACAATTACCACAAACACACTCACAGAAGCACACACGATCACAAGCACAACACAGTCAGTAATCGCACACAATGCAGATGCACAAATAGATGGAGCCCAGACTAACTGAACTTCGCTTTTTTGTGTTGGACAGTAGGCTATGTTTCACAATATTGAAAAAGGATTTTCATTGGAAATACAGAATCTGATCTGTTATTCCATTAAAAATCCTCAGCTTCTTTCATTTTATTGCACGTTTTAGACATGATCCACTCTTAATAAGTGGACACTACGAACCCACTTCAGTTTCCCTACAAAACAAGGACTTCATGCTGGTAATTGGGCGTTTACGTCTGCCATGAATTTTACATTAACTTGACTTTACCTGATCAAAGGTGGATGATTAATTATACAACGTAAGACTTAAAGGCTAGCCAGTGTTCACATGTTGTGTGAAGTGTGTAACTGCAGCACACACTGCTGACAGTCTGTAACAGCAGGCATTTGCTAAATGTGGTTAAACAGACTGTTGGGAACACTGAAGCTCATCACTGCTCTGAAAGACATGAACCATGTGATTCAAATAACAGGGTTCAGTCCATTGCAGGAATTTCTGACCTTTTAAAAAGCACACTGGTTACTCGAAAATTGCTCCTGAGAAGCAAAATGATGGTTGTTCTTTAAATTGTTTGTGACTATAGAATCAAAATGTTTGCTGTGGATTAAAAGGTGGGAGTTGTTTTTTTCTTTTAGTTGAAAGAAAAATCTCCAGACAGTAGACTGTTTGCTGCTGTTTGAAATCACCAGACAGGATGAATCATTAGTGATTTTTTGTACAACATCCTCACACGTCTGAAAAATGAACATTTTGAAATGACTCATGACCTCTCAGGTTTAGTATGTTCATTACTGACTGAGTTTACCCGGAGCTGGAAGAAGGCTAGCAGCAATGCTTGTGTGTGCTGACAGAAAAACAAGTGTAGTTCTGAAAGAGTCTGAATGACGGGCTGCAGGAGTCTGAGCTTTTATCTTTAAATGTCAAAATGGTGAAGCGATTACAATTGTTTTGTATCAGATTGTATTGATTGAATAAACATTTGGACATATGGATTGCATTCCTCATCACATTTAATCCCTTATTCTTTAAACTCTCACACAGTGTCTGAATCAGTTGCATCCCACCTATAATTACTTTTTATCATGTGCCCAGGATGATTTTGATATATTTTCCATGAACTTCCTCACCTTGGAACTTCAGTGCACCATTTGTATCAGGCAGAAGTATACAGTTACATCTAAGCCAAGACATTCACAAATAGCTGAACATAAGTATGAAATCCATACAGGTAATTATCCAACGACCACACATTTCTTAGACCACCACAACAGTGATCTTTCCACTAAGCAGATGGAATTGTTCATATGCCTACTGCCATAAGAAAGCGAGATAAATTAAGCAAACTCAACCAAAAAGTCATTTTGGATTTTAAATTACATAAACCAAATATCTTGGTCTGAATGAACAGCTAGATAGAAATGCTTTCTTTGTAGAAAAGGTGTGAAATTATTTTCTTTCATAAATGTTCTGATTGTTCTACTTATCAGGATGTCTAAGTTGATTATTGATGTGTGTTTATCTCCCGTTTTAGATGAGAGCAGCCTGTCAAAGTATATCATCTACTATTGTAAAAATCCATGCATTTTTATAGTTTTTTATAGTTTCTTTTTTTTCCTTTTTTTTATAGGAGTACTGTTTTGGATGGAAAGTATTGTTATTGGTGGAATTCCACTAAGAAGACACCTTGAACTCTTATCATCTGTTTGTCTCCCGAACAGATGCCAGTGGGCTGAAACACGTCAGTTCTTATGAAAGGTCACTATGATTTTGCCAAAGAAACAAGGCACTTTAGTTATTTTTAAAGGAGAGTGTCTTCAGTCTGCTCTACCCCTATCCAAAGAGCAGCTCTCACAAGATCACTAGAAAAGAGGAATCCAAAAAGCACATCTATGACGGGGGGGCTCCATAAGCGTCTGTCTGATGCTGTAAACCAAACAAGCTGTTGGCTGGGGAACTCAATCCATGGTGACTGTTTTTGAGGCAGGGAACATTGTAATGATATTCTAATTTCTCCATTTCTTCTTTATCATTGTTGTTTGGAAAAGCTCGACAACAAGCTTCAAGTCTAAGCTGTGTCACATGTTTGAAGGCAGACTGCTGTAAGCTGGATCCCCACAGAGAGGAGACTGACTATATAATACCCAAACCAATTGCCGTCATTAGAAGAAACTCTTGTCACATTTTGCTGAACACATTTCATGTCTTTTCTTATTAATTTAAGCTAGAAAGGTGAGGAAGAGCTGGAGTAAAAGCTGTCAAAGTGAGAAAAAGCCAGGCCCTATAACAACTGAGAAATTAATCATGGCTTAACCATGGCAACAAGAAAATGACAAGATTTTTTGGCCCAGATACAAGGATGTAAACCAGCCAAGTGAGTGTCTCTGCAGAGTCTGAGAGATGAATGCTGACCAGCGTCAGGAGCAAAGCCCCCGTTGCAGCCACTGGCACTGAAAACCATGGCAACCATAAGTCAAAGCAGACAATCTCCTCTCTGTGAAAACAATGGAAAACAAGTCGTATATTTACTGATTTATGAAAAAGTACATTGATATTGATACAAGGGAGGAATAAAATGAAAAATTATCTCACAGTAAAACCTCCTTTTAATTTCGCAGCAGTAGTGCCTTTGCATGGACTTTTAAAAACTGGAATTATTCCTCCCAGTTTTAATTTCTAGCTGAGTTTAAGCAGAAAATATTGTATAAGTTGTCCATATTTACAATTGTAAACTGGTATAAGTTGGAAGTATTCAAAAATTTGTAATTATATAAGCTGTGTTTTGCAGCATGAAACCAGGTTCCAACCAGGTTCATTCATTCTAAGCTTGGCCACCTGAAGGCAAAGTAAAAAAGACATGAATTAGAGGTGGGAGGGAAGTAGAAAAGTATAAGGACTATGGGACGGTTATGCAAGAGAAATGTTTAGCTAGCAAACAGCTGCAAGAAGGTCTATTTCCACCACCTCCACCTTCTTTTGTTTAAGCTTCTGTGACCAAATGGACACAGGTGACACATATAGGACTCTAAAGCCATTACAAATAGCACATACAATGATTAACATGAAGACATGCAGGTAAACGGACATTTCAGATACATCTGTGTGAGAAATAGAATGCGTCATGTAAATGTAAATAAAGGAAACACCTTCATTCTGTGGTATGAAACTACAACAGGTTGTGCATTAATGCAGCAATATTCCATGTTGCCATCAGATCAGGTATTTTTTTTCCTGCAACCACTTCTTCCTGTTATTTGCTTTGACAAATAACAACCCCATACAGTATTTGTTAATTCGATGCAACAATTTGGCAATAACATATGTTCATATTGTAAGTCAAGCTTTTGATAGCAATAATGCTAGTAAAGCACAATGAGGATATATATATATATATATATATATATATATATATATATAGTATGCACAAAAGAATGTATGAATATAAATGTATTTACGTTTTTAGCTCTGTAAGGTCCGCAATTTTTTGTAATATGTACAATGACATCCATCCATTTTCTGAACCGCTTAATCCAAGTGGGTCGCGGGTGTGCTGGAGCCTATCCCAGCTGTCAAGGGGAGAGAGGC
>JAVQJG010005504.1:0-12500 GCA_036024015.1 Craterocephalus amniculus | reverse complement strand
AAATACGATGTTTACGTTCTACTGGGAATGAAATACGATGTTTACGTTCTACTGGGAATGTGTCTTGATAAAATACTGTTTTATTTACATTTAACAGTTTCCCATTTTATAAAATATATAGGTTGTATTTGACTCTCAACAATCTTCATAATCTGCCTTTACAACATTGAATTTAATTCCAAGTGGGTTTAATTAGTGTTTTTATCAGATCTATAAAAATGTAACTGAAAAGAGATAAACCTCCAGAGAAATATCTGCAACTGCCTGCAGCTATTTTTGGAGAAAAATCTGTGAGCTCCCATTTCCCGGTACCTACACCACTCCAAGTTCAGACAACAGACAAACACGGCATGCTTAGCCGTGCCAGATATTTCCCAGGAGCCGAGGTCAAAGAGACTGAAGACTGCACTAAATATTCACCAGGTGGACACAGCAATGCGCCCCAATGCAATTGGACGAGCAAATCTTTGCTGGATTCGGTTCACTCACAGTTACCACAGTGTCATTTTCAGCCAGAGCAGGAAGCTATCAGCATCAAAGCTACAAAAACTCACTATGAACTTCCTCCCTGGTGCAAAATGCCAAATTTAACAACAATCAGTGGGGAGATGTCTGCCTGGGTCCAGACCTTTGAGTCCATCCACTCTGCCAAGCCGAGCGATTTATCCGCAATCAGGACATGAAACATTTGTTCTCAGGATTTAAAAGCATCCAGGCCAATGAGTACAAGCATAAAGCTAATCTCAGCGGGGAAGGGATGATCACCAACTGTCACTGAGCCCTGTCACTCTGGGACTGAATTTCCTGAAATAATCTGTATGTTTACAAGATGAGCACTAGCCCCTGGTAGGGTGTCCGAGGGCAGGGAGAGATCTAAGGTAGAGGAGTCACGAACGGTTCATAGACCTCAGTGGAACAGGAGGAGCTTGCCAGTTAACATCTGGCCACTGAGCTTTGGCCCTTTGGGCTCGGCCAAGCTCGACCCAAAAAAGGGAGGTAAGTCATGGTCGGATAAAGTGTGAGCTGGGTATTAGGCGTGGCTGTGGGGATGAGGGACCTGGTTGGTGAGAAACGAGACGGAGCTGGTGTGCGAGACTCCTTCCCCACCAGAGCCCTCTCAGGTGTAGAGAGGGTGGGAGGATACCAGTTCCCAGCTGAGCATCTGTTGGCATTAGTGTTGGAATTATACCCAATGAGCAAGAAAGCTCAGGGAAAAGGGAAAACTCCAACAACCTTGAGGACTTTGGTCCCCATGTCATAAATGGCAAATGGACTGTACTTGTAGAGCGTTTTCTAGTCGTGTGACCCTCAAAGCGCTTTGACACTACATGGTCATTCACCCATTCACACACATTCATACAGCACCTATACAGAAGCATACTTGGTGCTTTCTAAGCACTTTCATGGATCACACGTAACCCTGGTTCTGTTGCTGGACTTCTTTGTTGGTCATAGCTCGTCTGTAACAAACTATTGGTGTACTTGGTACCAGCCTACTTTAAGCTAAAGATCATCAGATCTGAGTCTCAGACACGTAGGTGAGGACAGCCGGAGCAGTCCATGGATCACCTGGCGGCTTCAGGACAGACTGGTAAACCCAAATGGGTTGTGAGAGTGGCCTAGATCCGTAGGAGGTTTTCACATGTTGCACAGGAACCTAATGGATCATGTTCAGAGTCTAGATCAACGGTCTCAAACTCGAGTCCAATCCGGCAGGTTTTCATTGTTTCCATGCTCCACCAGACCTGAATATAATCAAAAGGATCAAACAGCTTCGTGTCTACTTCTTCACAATGACCCATTTAAATCAAGTGTGTTGGACCAGAGAAACAAAAAACAAAAAGCCCTCGAGGACTGGAGTTTGAGATCCCTGTTGGCACTATCATGGTTGGCAATTGAGGGACAATGTTCAGCAAAAGGACGAGACTTTTCAGTACTTGGTTGCCCAGGGTTACCTGAAGCAGCTGACAGGTACCAAATGACAAAAAGGGCTGCAGCATCAACAGCTGCAAAAGCTAAAACAAACAAGGATCTTTGGTTGGCCCTGGCAGGAGTTCAGGAAAACCGTCTGAGGGCTTGGGATGGGAAAGCAAGGTCCATTCCAGGTAGTTCTTGACCTTGGATCAGAACTGCTGACCCGAGCTGGGGATTTCACCAAGCAGTGGAAAGAACTCTGGGGATCTTTGGCTGCTATGTCACTCACTGAGGAGGTAGGAACTTGGACGAAGACATGCCCTCGACCTTGCTAAAGGTTGTTAAAAGTCTCCCAGGGCATCAGGGGTAGGCGACGTTCCCTAAGATGCTGATGGTTCTTGGTATTGTGGAACTATTTCGGATGACACTTCTTCCATGTGGAGGTCAAGGACGACACCAGAGGAGCGGCAGGCTCCTCTGGTGTCTCTAATCTGGATACAGAAGATAAGTAAAGGGGTTGAGTAAAAGGCTGATAATAAGAAGAAAGGAAAAAGGACTCACAACATTTGCTGTCCTGCCCCATGTCGGTCCATGTCCCGTTGGGTAAGCACTTCCTGACGTTGGGTCCCACGATCACCCGGTTTGATCTGCAGATGTATTCTATCTCATAATCCACGGGGAGAATCTGCACGCTGCGGATCTGTGGAGGAAGCAGCACAGAGTCACTTTACAGCTGTGATTGATGCCTCCTCGTACCGCTTGTTCTTCATTTCGGGACCATATGGACACGACAATGGAGCTCTGGAAGAAACATTTTGGGGCAATATGGTCTGAATTAATGAGCTGTCACTACCTGAATTACATCTGTAAGCTGGAGAGGGGAAATAACTCCCACCAGATGTTTGACTTTCGTTTTTGTCGTTTGAACAAAAGGACAAATGTGGTTTAAACATGATAATATGATGGTAACTCACAACAATATAACAATTGATAGCAGCTTCAGACACACTGCAGGCAGGCTCATATGAAGGTAATCCCTCTCAGTCTAGTCTAATGCAGCAGCTTCCTACAGCGCTTGGTAACAGTCAATAATTAAGGTTTTATGTTTCTGATTTATTGGTTTTTTTCTGCAACTGCCAGCAATTTGTTTCTAAAAACAGCTGCTAACTTCCTCTCAGAGTGGGAGGGGTGCAGATGGGATGCTTTGCTAATGAACAGATGAAAATAGTGGCTCGCTCCGTCTTCAGAAAGGGACTGGGTAGCTCTGAGAAGAAGGTGGACTGAGCTTGAGAATATAAACAAAAGCAATTAGCAGGAGCTTCCTCTTCCCTCTCTGCTGTGCTTCAGCTCTGCTGCAGACATTAATCCCTGCAGAGGAGAGCGTTCCTTCAGAAACAGGCTGCTGCATCCAAAGCATGAAAGAGTGCAGGTGATCGATTCCTGCAGCAGTATTGTTAATACCATTAATTTATGTATTGTACATGGTTATCTAAGGTCTTTATTTTATAATTCTTATATGAGTTTACTCAGGGGAACCTGTGTGGAGTTTCTGTTCTCTCCCGGCTTCCTCCCAAAGTTCAAAGACCTGCATGTTCGGCTGATTTTAATCTCTAAATTCTCTCTCAGAGTCTTCTGACAGAATGTTTGTTTCTCTGTGATGAACCAGGAGCACCTCCAACCCCAATTATCCATCTGAATATCACGAGATAAAGTTAAAAAGCCGTGAGCTTGACGTCTCGCCTTTCACAGTAAATAAAGCTTGAGCGTCAGAATTTGAGTTTTAACCAATCATTTTAAATGAATTTCAGGTGCTTTTGGCAAAATCACCTGAAATTTATGTAAAGCCATTTGCAAAGAAGGCAAAAACACCACAACTTGTGCAGCAAAAACCGATGCAAATCAGCCAATCAGATTCTTGCAAACCCTAAAAGCAGCTCTGCTGATCAGCTACCGTCACTGTGTCAGACTGCAATGAAGAACGAGTTTTCAAACCACTTGTTTAGAAACTCTTTCCTGCCTGCTAGGAACGTGTGTCTTCATCTAACACAACTTTATGGAAGTTAGTGATCCAAGTTTCCCAACAGAGCAACATCTGTCACGTTTCTTACATAAACATATATAGGGTATATTTTTACCCTGAATGATTTGTAAAGCTCATGTCTTCGTTGTTTTTGTAATAACACTGAGCTGGAAACAAGTTTTAAACTTTGTATCCTAAATAAATAATCTAAGTCGGGTTATTGCAAAATAAAACAAAAACACAGAGGAAAAGCTTCTACATGGATTTTTTCCCTCAGGATTGTTTCCAGTTGGAAAAAGCACAATTATCCAACCTAGTCACATGATAACATGTTTACAGAGAGTCGTATTAGTGTGTATGGAGAAACTACAGACTATGAGAACCAGATAAAAATCTCAGGAAAAATCTCATTTATCTCTGTTTGTCTGGCTTCTGTTTAAAAATGGTACGTGTTAAAAATAAGAAGATGAGGATCGATGCAGCAGAGGTGGATTCCTATATGTGTCAAGTACAGCTTCTAGTTTTCCCTCCATTTCTCACCATGAAGAGTTGTTGTTTCAGTTCACAAGGTTTTCATTTCTCTCCCAGCAAGTCAGGTGACATGTATGATAGAGCCAAACACATGTGGACCATGCGTTTTTATTGTTATATTCATGTAAAGTATGGGAATTGTCCCTTTAAAGAGACTTGTTGTACATGTTCTACATTTAGAAATAGTTTCTGCAAATCTTCTTGGGATAAAACAGATTATGGTTGAACTGCTCAGTTTTATTTCTAATAGTTGAAGATATAGAAGATTTCTTTCTAAACCATGAATTCAGTCGCATCTCCTCTGTCATAGTTTGACCCTCTAAGCAGCTAAACTGACAATCTTTCATGGATAAACTGCTGTATCCTTGTGTTCAGCTCCTCTTACTGCAGCTGGACCCTCTCATTTCTTCAGTTAAGCGTGAGATTAAATCTGCTGTTGGACAAAGACCTCTGTGGCTCCGTGCAGGCAGGGGCACAGTCACATTCAGTCCGTCTGTGGCCCCGTGCTGTGCATGAGTCTGCAGCGGTCAGTGCCTGCTGGAGAAAACGCCCCGGGCTGGCCAACCCTATCAGACTCAGCAAGGGGATTCATAGGGCCGGCTCGGTCCTGGAGGTGCAGCTTGACCCACTGCACAGTCCTGCAGAGCGGGAAGTTGTCTGAAGTCCTTCCACCCTCCGCACAGAGCTGTGGTGAGGCAGAGTATAAAGGCTCAGTGTGCTGAATTATCTTTAAAGCATGTTCAGCTTCATCATGGGGACGAAATATTACACATTTCCACCGCAGAAGGGTTTCCTGTGTCGCTGCCGTCTAAATCAGCTTATAAACCGATCACCAGTAAACTATTAAGAAGCTTATGGCTCATGTTAGAATGCTATCAGGCTCTCAGATAAGCAGCTAATACCAAAACTGCGGGAGCTCACGTTAGCAGCAAACACTAAAACTGTAGCCTCTCACAAAAGGTTAAGGGAGTCATGTTAATTGTAGCTAACATTGGTTTGTACCTAATTAGCTTCATCTAGCCTCAGTTAGACTCAGACATGTACAACAACATTCTGCAAGGAAGATGTGTTAAAGTTCACCATGTTTTGCTACGTTCAGGCAGCTCTGGAGCCATCTCTTTCCTGGTTTCTCTTCCGGCCCCCTCAGACATAATTTTCACTGTCTGACTTTGTTCAGCCATGACAAACTTTAGAGTCTAAAGTTTAGAGCCTCTGTGTTTATAGGGGCGGAGCTTAAAGCAAAGCACTGCAGGTCACATCCGCTCCTGCAAAGTTAAAATGTCTGGTTTCTGGAGAGAGCAGCCCCTTTTAGAGCACCGACACGCGTCAAACACTGTTTACTGACCCCAGGAAGCATCCAGTATTACTCACATTAGGCGGATGTTTGGGTTGAAAATTACACACTGGCCCTTTAATGTCATTTTTTAACTTTGCTTTTAAAATCTCTTGACCTAAAGATTCACGACCAGAAAAGCTGCTTCTCTCTGTAAACCCAACATTTACATCAGGTATCCATGCTAAAGCTGCAGCAACTGTGGAAAGTAGAACAGAAACATCCACAACATGCGGGAAGGTGCCATGTTGCCAGATTTGGAGTCAGGGCAGCTGAAGTGCACTTCCTCTCCTCCACTGTGTCTGTATGGTCTGTCCTGGCACAGCTAGGACTTCCTCCCACACTCCTCCAGACAAATCTGGCTAACATTCACAGCTCATTCTACCATGGCGAAGCAGAATTCAGCAGGGTTGGAGGGGAATGTGACCGGCGTGGGACAGGTGTGTTGGTGCAACAGTAACCTCTGCAGGACTTTATGCTTCACTTGAAAACAAAGAAAAATGTCCCTGCAGCTCTAAAGAAAGAAACATTTTAGCCTGACTTAGTCTTAAAATCACAAAAGACTGAATCAGACTTCCTGCAGTGACAGAAATCAGCGATACATCTGTGACATGCCTGGCTCGGACACATTTTCCTGACAACATGGACTTTTGTCTCTTGTGAAGTGTCACACCTCAGATCTCTGCCACCACGATTACCATAACTGACAAGTGATCCCGTCAGAACTGTCCTGCAGGAGTCAATGAGCTCAGCCGCCCAGCTGATTGTTCGCTTATCATGAGCAGCCTGTGGCGTGTTGATCCAAGGACTGGAAAAGTGCAGGAGGTGCAAACTCTTGTCTTTAAAGGGACATACCGCACAACTTGTCACCACAATATCAGCCTAATGTAAGCAATACTTGATGATTTCTGTGGTCAGTATACAATGTTTAATGTTTGTAGGCGCTCTGAGGAGGCTGCCCTCTTCAGAAACCAGACATTGTAACTTTGCAGGAGCGGATCCACCTCTCATGGAAGGTAGAAATGTGTCTGAGGAGGCCAGAAAGAGAAAGATTACGTTTACATGGGCCCAGATAAACCGATGGCAATCAGTTTGAAAGCTCTTTCAGAAAGATAATGAACCATGAATTAGGGGTGTGAATCTTCAAGCAACTGGCAATTTAATTTAATTTTTTCGTAGCCGAGTATGGCGGGTGGGATTTATCAGGCTCTTTACTTTCTGATTTATCATCAGAAAGTACTTACAGCTCTGTGTACGCATGTTTGATAAATCTGGATATTATTATTCTAAGTTTTAGTCCTACGCACAAATTTGTAACCTTTCCTACGCATGGTTGATTACTGAGACCCCAGGTCCAAATAGATTTGTTCTAGTGATGCAAATTATCAATTAATTCACTTATCGATAGTTGTATCATCTTATCAATCGATGATCGATTTATCTGTAAGTGGCAATATTTCCAAGAAGCTGAATTTTCCTCTGAATCAACAGGTTCCTTTCTACGAAAATGCTATTGTAAAAAAAAAAAGTCAATCATATTCCTTAATATAAGATTTATTCTTAACAGCAGGAACACATTCACATGTGAAACAATGCAAACAGATATTATTATTACTATCATTATTACTTTAATTATTTCATTTTTTATTTTCTATTTTTTAGTTTTATCATTAGTATTGGTATTATTAGTATTTGTATAATTATTCGTATAAATTTGATTTAATATATTAAATAAATGATTATGTCTATGGTCAGAGGACAGCTTCTCTTGTGTTCCCACGTGCACAAGTCCGTCCGCCATGTGGGCTGGCGAGGAATTACAGGGTCAAACGATTAATTGCAATTGATTTATTCTAACAGAGTAATTTCTTATCAACGATTAACTGATCATCGATTCTTTGTTTGCATCCCTAATTCGCTCCATCAGTTACCCTGAAATCTAAAATTGGGTTGATTTCAAACTGAATGGGGGAAAAGTAAACACGGCTGCTGTTGTGTGGCCTGTGGGAAGTTACAGGTTAAGCGCTCCTAAAACCTTATCCTTTAACTATTAAAAACTAAAATTAGCTCCAGCTCCCGTCTCTTTACCTGTTCTTGTGTCAGGCCTCTGTAGCGGATCCCCCCCTCCCTGGGAGGCCGGATGATGGCACAGCCTGCAAAGAACAAAGAGCAGCTATGAAGGACAAAGTGAGGACAGAGGGATTATGTGTCTCCAGATAATGGAGATATCTCATAACATCGTGAAGTATTATCGGTTTGGCTGAACCCTGCTTGGCTGCGCAAATTACAGCGTTTCATTCAGGTCACTTAGCAAGCTCTGCCGAGCTCCTGCAGTCCATTAGCGCACGTTGTAAACAGACTGATTCCCACACACGCCTCGTCACCAACACACAAATTACCTCCAGCTGATGAATTATGTATGGGCACAACAAGAGACGGAAGAGCGGAGAGAATAATCAGGAACAATGGCCGGGCCATATCTGGATCTGAAAGAGAGGAAACAGAAAAAAAGAGGGGGAGGTGAAATTGGGAAGTATGGCAGGAAAATTGAGGGTTTTGGAGGGAAAAATGAGACAAACAGACGAAGAAAAGGTTCTTGCAGTATTTATATGGCACTCGCTGCTTTCAGTTTACCGCATCACATCTTTGGGCATCAAATAATGTTCCCTTTTCAACATCTCAGACATGATGAGTCGACTTTCTCCCAGTTAGAGAAGAAAAATATTTAGGAGAGCTTTGGCATGGTGAGTGGTGCAGAAAGCAAAGATAGCCAAGATGCTAACAGTTCAAACCAATAGATTAGTTAGCATGGAACAATGGAGAATCCTTCATAAATGTTCACTGGGGAGTCATTAGTTGTTAGACATTAACCTTTATTTATTATAAGTGCAATTTGCCCATGGAAAGAATCAAGTATTTTTCCTTTTATGTCATTAACAAAGACAAATGGGCTCAATGAGATAAAAATCTCTTTTACTGGAGTTAAGACATCAGCAGCACAAAGAACTGGAGAGATTACAACTACTGACAACCATGCTGTACCATGTTTATTTATATAGCACTTAAATAAAAACAACGCATGGTTGACAAAAGTGCTGCACAGCAGGTAAAACACAGGAGAGAAATAAAACATATGAGAGCCTACAGCTATAAACCATATAAAGACTGGAGCAGAGGAGTTAAAATCATATAATAACTAATAATGCATGGAATAAAATCCTTATAAAAAGTAAACGTGACGTCAATGAAAAGGTTGTCAGCCCAGATTTTAAAACATCCACAGACGGAGTTTCTCTTGCGTGCAGAGGAAGCTTGTTTCAGAGCTTTAAAACAGAAAAGGATCCCTGAGAGCCGGTGTCCTGCAGGTTTGCATGGTGCCCCTGCTGCAGCACACCTGCCTCACATCCAGTCAGCTGGGCTTGTTTGAGTCAGAGGACGCTATAAAACCTGCAGGAGACCCGCTCTTAAAGACCTGGACTGAAGATCCCAGACTGTCTGGGATTAAGGAAGCACTGGCAACACCGAACTGGCCGGGACCAGAGGGGTCAGGGTGCAGCAGGCTGATAAATATGCTGCCCAAGACCATGAAGAGACAGAAAGCCAGAAGAAGAATTCTAACCCTGAAAAGCCAAATGCTGAATTCCCTGCAGTACACAACACAATACTCCACTTTCACCTGTGAATGGACACCAGGAAGCATGACTACACCGCAATCATTTTAACATGTCACACTCATATTTTAAAAAAATGGTCTTTCCACAGTTTTTCTTGGATTGGGCTTTAAAGGGTTCAAATGGACGCTGAAATAAGTAGGAAGCCAGCATGCTGAGTGATGCGTCTCGTTCTCTTGTTGTGCGCCGGCTAATCCTAGTTTACAGAGAGTTGCAATAATCCAACCCAGAAGTTACAAAGAAATGAATCACTGACTCCGAGTCAGACCTTCTCCACAGCACAAAGAAAGGCTCCTGGAGGAACAACAGAGAAAATAAAACCACTTTGGTTTTACATTCAGTATAGCTGAAAAGTCAAAGAGCCATCACCGAGTTATATCAAAGGACAGCGAAGAAGAGACAGAGAGGGGCATCAGACTGCTTGAGAGGGAAAAGCTTGACAGTCATTGCTGTAGAGACTAAAACATTTAGTCACTCAGCTGGTTGAGGGGAGAGGTTTAATAACGCACTTCTAAGAAATCAATCCAGAGCCATCGTCCATGTAAGATTAAGTTCCTGTTTATTTTGATTAGCCTGTCAGATATTGTCCAAATAATCAGATTTTAATCAAAATAATGGTGCCAAAACAAAAAAGTGAAAGTGGTAAAAAACTGTGTGATACTCCCACACCCAAGCTAATTAACTGCCCCGATCACCTGTAACTGTAATTAATAAACCTGGTGCGCCTTTTTAATACCACTCACTGTGATGACAAACCAAAATGTACAAAATGACAAAATAAACAAACAAAAAAATACACATGGCTCCTACAGGAATTAAATTTCATATTGTGTAAAACAGTGGCAAAATGTACAGGGAAAAAAGAAGAGGGGCCAAGAACAGAGCTTTGTGGAACGCCACACATTAAACATGGACTCAGACGCTACCAAAGCTAACAAGTTGAGATCTAAACATGTTAAAGCATCTACACTCTGATTTACCATCTTACCATAAGTTTATGATTTCTTTAAAAGCATGTAGCAAGACCAGCTCCTTCAGTCCAAGGACGTTTTCCAGGTCATTCCAGGTAGCAAGTGCAGCATATTTAAACCAATAAAACTAAATGTATCATATTCGCTAAGAACAGATTCTGAGACATTTTGCATTACTTTATGGTAAAAACTTTGCTCAAAGCCCTGCAGTTTACAGCATGATACCGTCCCCTGCCCTCTGATGGATGCCAGGAAGCAGAACAAATCATGTCCACACATCATACGCTCATAAATGATAAATAAACCAGGACAAACTTTTAGTTTGTTCTCACTTAAAGGGCCAAAGACTTCAGATTTTAAAAAAGATTTTCTTGCATTGGCCTTTAAATGGTCAAAATCATTTTTCCCTGCTCAGTTCTGACCAACAATAATTCTTGTGAATGAAGAGTTATTTCATAAGTATTCCTGTAGCAAATGCAGCTATCTGCAAACAGATCGTACTAAACATACTTCAGCTCCCAGCTCATTCATGCACATTTGCATAACCGTGCTGTTTCTGATGAATAACTCCGAGTCCTTCCTCAGGTTTGGGTCATTGCATCGACATCATTTCTAATCCCACTTCCCCTTTCTATGTCACTTCAAGTAAAGCAGAGCATCCGACTGAGTGGTTGGTTATCAAGTCTCGCCTTCTTCACCCTAAGTGCTGAATCATCCTTTCTGACAAATAATTGCTTTGGGCCTCGGTGACTGAGTGAAGGCAGCTCGAGCTGAAGCCCAGTTCTCACTTCTTATCAACAGCTTCTGACATGCTAAACCACCGCTCCGCCATCTCTCCTGCCTCAGTCTAAATCCTGGCTCACATGATGAGATGGAGGACAAACATCATTTGTCCTCTTTACAGGGGTACCTCAAGGCTCGATATTGGGGCCACTTCTTTTTCGCAGAGTGCACCCCCTTTTTTTTAATCGCCCTCCCCAGCAAAGCTCAGGGGGAAACCCAGCTGTCCCGATTGAAGGCCAGTTCTCCTTCTTTGACCATGTTTAGCTTGTCTCTATCTCTTTAACCACCCCATGACAACTTGAGTCCGATTTAATTTGCCAAACGCTGATGAAAGAGTTTTTGCCGTGTTTCAGATGCTCTGGCTGAAATGAAATCCAGATTCCAGTGGTTTGTGTGATTTTTCACTTTAAAGCCTGGGACACTGAATCCGCACTGAATCAGCACAGTGAACAGGGGGTCCGTGAAGGCAAGCAGCAACCTCCGGCTTAGAAACATGAAAGCTACGTGGAAGTGCTAAAAACTGCAGTTCCCCCCTCCTCCACTAGGGGCTGCTGCAAAACAGAGCAATTTCCCATTGACTCAAAAAAACATTTCATCTTTAAAAGCTCAGGTTTACCTTCATAACAGCTGTGGGGCGAGGGAAAATATTCTGACTCATTCATTTAGATGTTATTTAATCCTAAAATTATTCATAATTAGGGGCGTGCCATTTTGATTGACAGGTGTCAGATATCCAGGGTTAGCTTTGTTAGCTCGTAGCTCAGAGTTTAATGGGTGTCAATCATCAACAGTCTGTGATGAAGACGTTAGCACACACCAGGAGGGAGCGATGCTAACATGTAGCATAGTAAAATGTTGGGCTTCATGTCTTCCCGGGCCCTCCTGACTTCACAGACAGAGGCGTTTATCTTTATCGTCAGGTGATGCGTTCCAGAGATATTCATTTCCTGGTGTGTTAAAACTGTTCAGAATCACTTGTTTAGCTTCTACTGCAGCACAGTCGCTCATCAGACATTATTTTACTCATTCCCATATAAAGCAGTGTTATTTTAGGAAGAGAGACCATTTACATTTATACAGTTACACATCTCCTGCTATAATCTCACACAGAGGCCAGGATTTACAACCATCCCTTGTTGTTGTGAAGATTTACTTTTTTTTTTTTTTTAACTTTTTATTACTTATTATCTCCTCATGTCCCCTCTGTTTTAACCTGTTGTTATTTATTTTAGCCTTTTAATTTGTCTATCCTGTTTTCTATTTTAGCATTTTTATTG
>JAVQJG010005494.1:0-29397 GCA_036024015.1 Craterocephalus amniculus | reverse complement strand
TTTGTAGCTATTGAGGTCTCGGTCCTATTCTCATTCTAATTGAGCTGCCCCCTCGCCGTTGCTCCCATAGCAGTCCCCGTTCCCAGAGTGAGAATCCCGGTCTACCAGCCTCGCAGCCTCAAACTCAGCCACAGCCACCCAGACAGCCAGGCTGAGAGGCGAGAGGAGAGAGCGACGGAGGGAGGAGTCTGTAGCTCTACCCCTTGACTGCTGCGCGAGTGGGAGAGCGAGAGAGAAAGAGGAGAAGGGAGAATAAGGAGTAAGGAGGGGGGGAGGTGGAGAGGCAAGTGAGGGCTGAAGACGCTGAGAATGGATGGGCAATGAGAAGCGGTGCGAGCGAGAGAGGAAGAGTGAGCGCGTGTATCCTGAGAGTCAGCAGCGAGGACCCAAAGTCTACAAGCTCATATCACCAAGAGAGGCGCGCGAGGCAGAGCGCACAGCCGCTTACTCCGAAGAGTGACACACACACACACAGACAGAGGAGAGGAAGAATAAGCAGAAGAGGAGAAGGACAGAAGACAGCTTTCAACTGGTAAAAGGAGACATCCACTAAGGGACTGTAGCATCGTCCCCCCCCAGCAGCACAGAGGAGCACTGTGTCATCTTGTGCATTTCTTTTTGCCTGCCAACTTCAATTTCACACTCGCCTACTGTTTTTTGTAGGTTTTGCCCCCTCCAATTCCCAGTCATGATCCCTTGGGTCCTTCTGCTCCTGTGGATCCCCGGACACAGTAAGTTTTCCACACCAAGTTTCTAATTCATCACCTCTTGTGTGCTTGTGATTGCTGTATGACTGGAGAGCTGCCTCTCTGAATGTATCTCTTGCTGTGATGTGTGAGCTTGCGCTACCATCTGTGAATGTAGCTGCTTCTTATATAGTCATTCAGCGTGCGCTGTGGTGTCTAACGCACAAGAAAAGTGGGAGAAATTAGAGGGAAAAGTGTGAGCGGCTGTCCCGGTCTGGAGAAGCAGCGACCCCCGTTGTGCCTTGCACTTTTCCTCCGTCAGTAGTTTTGCCGTTGCTTTCTGGCCAGACAAGTTGAATACTTCCTATGCGAGCTTAATATTCCTGTCACAATCACGCACACACATGCACACAAACAAAGCCTTCTAACCCCAGTCTAGTTCAGTCAAGCGTTCACTCCAGAGTCACATTGTTTTGAACTGACAGCCCTTCCCCACTGGGTCCGACTACGGGGGGTCTAGTTAAAAGACTAGAGAGAAAAAAGTTAACAGTAAAGGGCTTCAGACGGCAGACTCATGAGCATTGCTTGGCAGCTCCAGCCCTTTGGACAGTATCTGTTGTTATTTTTATTCCTAGACAGTCTGTTTGTGGATTCGATGAGGATAGATTAGTTGTTTCCCCAGATTGCCACCAGGTGGTTGTCTTTCGAAAACAATAGAAGTGAGTAAAAGTGGAGCAGGACTCTAACCCCATGGTTTGGGTCTGATGTTCAGGTGCACGCAGGGCTGAATCAGGCAGTTGTCGGCTGGCAGGATCACGCCGCCTCTCAGCGAGCTCTCCGGTTTGTGCTGCACAGTGTCGGGGTCAATGACAAAGCTGCCACTTCTTTTCAAAGTTTGACCCCGTCAGCCTGGGCCGCATTCTAAGCAGGGCACTGACGGAATGAGTATGTGTGTGTGTGTGTTGTATAGCTGTTTCCCATAGGGATTTGTAACCTTTTGTTTCAAGGCAGCAAAGGAAAAGGCAAAATACTGCCTCCTTAAATCTGACGTGTCAGTTTGTTGACACGTCGGGCGGTAAGTGACAGTTCAGACGCGGCAACACGCTGTTAAAACAGTAGCAACAAATGAAACTTGGTAAACAAGATCATTTTCTCTGTGGCTGACTTCCGCTGATCTGTATCTTGATTTATGGGATATAACACAACCACTGAGCTGTGATTGCATGTTTTCTGCAGCTTCATTTTTCATATAGAAACCAATAAAAAGAGAATGTTTTCAAAAGGCTCAATTTGAAGCCGGCTGCAGTGTTCAAACTGGTCACTTGCAGAGTGGTTGTTTATATAGCTTGTTTCCTTCATGACTTTGTATGTTAATGGGCAGTGACACAAACTGTGGACCGGACCAGCACAGAGTGAGCTTCCCCTGTCATGTTTGTGTTTCCGGGACAGTTAAAGTGCATCACACACAGCTCTGTAGACGCTGCAGCTCCCGATGTTTCTGCTTGGCTGTATTCTGTTGTGCTGATCTCATTGTCGGGGCTTTCTGTGCCATCTGGGCTAAATGTTTTGCAGAAATACATGATCAGTCATTAGACTTGCATCTTTCACACCGGTAAACATCTGCTAAGTTTTGCCTCTGCAGTTGACGTGTGCTGTTTTTCCCTGCCACGGTGCATATCCCGTTTCATTCTGGGATTATTGTTATATCAGACCCCAGCATTGCCACTTTAATTTATTGATATAAAGTGCACGCTTCTTTGGGTTGTTGGTCTTTTTCCATCCCATTTCCATTCACACATTACAGGCTGAGCCCCAGTTGTGGGAACACCAAACACCATATCTCATTTAGAACCAACTGGAATGAAATGGGATTGCTGTGCATTTCAGCACAGTCGGTTATTATCATAATATAAAAAATCACTTTCCCTACCAGGTAAACAGAAGATAACAACCAACCATCTCTTTGTATCCCAACAGGGGGAGAAAGAAATGCTTCCTCGAAGCTTAACGTTGTACAAATTATGGTTCGGTTTATGTGTCGAGTTGGTGTCAGCAGAAAGCTGCAGGAAAAAAAAACCAAAAAACAACAATTTTAATTTTATGAACACGGGGAAGGAGAGGAGTCGTGGTCATAGAAGTCATATACTTAGATGCAACTATCCTGTGAGACTGCCACTGAGAGAGTGAGAAAATGAGAGAATGAGTACAATAAAAAAAAAAGTGTTTGTCCAAACGCAGCGACGCAGGGGAGTTTCTTTATCACAACTCTGAGAAGCAAATGGTCCAAAACGAACAAGTTGGAGAGGGAGAAAAAGAGGAGAGAAAGCTCCTGTGAGCCGCTATCCATCCTCCCCGCACTGCTAGCACATTTAGGCCATCTTTCCTTTTTGCTGTCACCTCTCCATCCAGTGACAGATGACACAGCAGCAGTCGGGAGGATCAGGGAGACAAGTCCTAGGGAGCACACTCACCTCAGGCCCAACTTGTCCGTGGCCCCCGTCCATCTCGTCTCACCGCTTCTTCCACACGTCCAATCTCACACTCTTAACTTCACTCCTCACCTTGCAGACGCTGACTCTTCTGATAACTGTCCCATTTTCTGTCCCCACTCTCTTTCAGTTTTTTTTCCTCTCCTTTCCATTTATTTATTTATCTGTTGTCTGTGGGTGATGGAGTGCCTTGTCGTTGTGGGTGAAAGGAGTTTAATATGGGAGAGCGCGGTTGGAGGAGTGAAAGAAGAATGGTCTGAATCAAGACTGTTCTTAAACTGAGCTACTTTATCGTAGTTTCGTATCAAACAAGCCACACGTTGGAGAAAAAATGCGAGAAAAATCCCATTAGTGTTCCGTTCTCTACATCTTTATCTTTTTTCCAACATAACAGAATATGCAGACTGTTTTGGCTTTTAAAGTTTTTTCTTGGATTGCCGTAAACACAAGCTTGCTCCACTAGGGATAGTTCTGCCACCCAGGAATTAAATCCCAATCTTCTTAAAATCTCCTTCTCCTTCTTATCTCCCCCCCCCATCACCTTCATTATCTCCCACCTCCTCATCCATCTCCTGTCAGAACCCCTGACTTTGCCACCACGCCAGCCTAAGCTGTTTTTTAGTCCCGAAAAGCATGTCTTAGCGTCCCCCCAACAAGCCTTATTTCATTTATTGCTGTCTATTAACTGCTGTCTGACGACTCTAAATCCGCTTTTCATGGGTGGCGGGCTTTGATACATATTTCCTAACCAAAGTGTAATTAAATGTCTTTTCCAATGTCATGTTTGGATGTGCAGATTTTTATAGACGGAAAAAGTCTCTCCGAACAGAAAGAAAAGAGAGAAAAGACGTGCCACTATTCCACGGCACCGTTAAGAATAGCTATTTGTAAGCAAGACACATTGCTGTCTAAAGCATGGATTACAAATATAATTATTCAGAAATAATTTAATTGAGTTATCCCCATTCTATATAAATACTAAAATCAATCCTAATTTTTTTCTGGCTTGCCATTACATGCTTTGCCATTCCAGTAATTAACAACCACAGAATCCAGACTAAATTCATGGTGAGAGACTTTCTGAGGTGTTGTACAATTAATATGCATAGTGAGGAACACAGAAGGTCATGTGACTTTCCCACTGTTCTGTATACGACAGTCGCACAGTGATTGACACATGATGTCATCAGCTCATGATGGAGCCTGCTGGCGTGCAATTTGTTTTCTTGTTTGTCCCATCAAGGCTAGCCAGCTTAAGTCACCTCAGCCGCTGTACCCCCTGCTCATTTCTGTGCCACGATAGATTTAAGCCCACTGTAATCCTCCTGAGCCAAGTGCCCTGTTGGATATTTATGGTAATAAGTAAACATATGAATAAAAAATCTTTGAGGTTGCTTTTGGACAGCTGGGAGTTGGAAGTCCCAATATTTACCAATGTTTGTAGCATCCAAAAGACTGTGGTTTCAGAGAGAATTACTTGTATTTGGATGGTGCCATGTCAGAGAGATAGAGAGAGAGAGAAAAGGTTTGTTAAAATGATTATGCGGTGAATCTAATACATTTAGAGCTCATATGTTATTACAAGCCAAATATGTTTTTGTGAATTTAAAGGACGGTACTTCTAGTGACGGTGTTGTGGATGAAAGCCCTATTTCCACTTTGTCAGGATTCAGGTCATGCAATACAAGCTAAATGATTAGTTTGAAGTCTTCTTGGAAAACCAGGCAACAATCTGCTCCTTGTCATCCAGTCAGTCAACAAAATCAAGCTGTTTACAGTTTGGCTTCATTATCTATCTGGAAGACCCTCTTCCCAGCCCCAACAGTTTTCTTTAATACCAACCAATCAACCCTGAGCCCCTCATCTCTTCTCTCCCCGAGACTCTGCTGCTGGATCTCATTCCTCTGGGATGAATTTATCCAGATTGGAGCACTCAGCAAAAGGGCATTATCCCGGATTACATGTCTGTTGGGTGGCATGGTTAAGTAATTCAACCAGATGCCGTTGTGATCACTGGGTCACCTGTGAAGGCGAGGGTAGCAGCTGCACGTCCTCTTTCACCTCTTCACTGTCAAATAGCCATCCTTCTGAGACGTTATCTGTGAAAGGCAGGAGAAATGATAGGAGAAGTTGCCCCTTTATTTAAATACTTACAAGCAATCATGCTGTTAAATATAGAAAATAGTGCGGAAGCCCTATAAGACCCCAGTCAGGATTTTATTTGGTGAGAGATTATGGGATGGATTACTGGCTTCTAAATTGCAGTTTAACACACACGAAACAACACACTACATTTTCCCGCTAAAGCAACCGAAGGCGCCTCCGCCTGACTGTGTGGAGGTGCCATGAGCAGAGTATTGGTGGATCATAATGTGTTATTTTTCCCCTGGGGAAGACTAAGAGTTAGCACAGCTGGGAAAGAAGAAATATGTTGGTGGTTTTAACATGACTGTCTCTTTTATCCGCAAATCCTGTGTCTTCCCGGCTGAGAAGGATTTCTTTTCCTTTACTTTCCTCTGACATCTGGGATTGCTTGAAGAAAGCAGGTGCTGCGTAAGATGAGTTTAAACATTGTAATGATTAGAAGTTTCTTCCGTTTTTTCTTGTTGAAATGTAACTTATGTAGAACTGAGGCTTTGATAAGGTTTTGTTTCAGACATAAAACTGGAATTATAATTTTTGTCTCATTTTTAACACTAATGAAAGTTTACATCCCATTCTTCAGATATATGGCAGAGGCCTTCAGATGAGAGAAAAAAACATCATAATTCATCAACCATATTATTACTAAATAGAAGGTGAGTTGTTTACTCATGTTTTATATCTCTGAGATTAGGTAATGCAGTCAGAAATATGAGATGTGCAAACAAAGAAAACCTTATATGTTACATTTAAAGCTGGCAATGAATATATAATCATTATATTCATTCTAAAATCATTTTTATGTTGGTTCAGACAGTGAAAATATTCAAACCTGTTATTGACTTGTGATACCTGTATATGTCTTGGTGAATTTAGTAAAAGCTAGCACGGCTAGCTGAGGTCGCAAGCATGGTAACAACACTCCATTTCCATTGGAGCATATTTGTGTTACACAGGGATGGATAAAGTTGCCAAAAGAGACGTTTTGAACTATTCAATTGTTATTGTATGAAGATTTTGAAAATGTATTTTATGTTAAGTCAACAACGTAATGTTAGAACTTGAGTACACACTTTATCCCCCCACCCACCACTACCAATTTATGAATTGCAAATTTGAATATTACTATGATTGCAAGAATGCAGGATCTGTGCTAATATGCTTAAAGTTTGAGGAGACCACATGGGAGCATGGAAAAGCAAATTACTGCCACCTACGTTGAGTTGTTGTTCCAGCACTACTTGGAAAGTCTGATAGCCAACCAGTCAGGCTAAACAATGATATGAATGTCAAAGGCTGTATTAGGAAATAGTCAAAGATTCATGCAGTGCTCCAGCTCTGGAGGCACTTGAGAAATTGTGTAACTGATCTGATAGCGACTTCCTGGTCACCTAGATAGAATTACCCTTCTGTCCCCTTGCCTTTTTCCTCCCCAACTCTCTCTCTCTGCTTTCCCCACCTCATCCTCTTTCTTAACGGTGGACTGGGGAAGGAAAGGTTGGCAGTCTGGACCTGTTTCTGTCTCTTTATGTGTGGCATCTGCACTCTTACAATTACAGCTGCAAGCTTTGAGCAGCAATATAAATGCAAATCAGCCTTTTAATGTGTACAAGCAGAACATAAGAAGGCAGAATCTTCTCACCTGTGGGTGAATGGGGATGCGTTTCTGCTTGCCATTAATACTGCCAGAAGATAGCGAGCAGAGTATTTTCATTTGGAAGCAAATTTCAGTGCTGGTGGATTTGTTTGGACTCAAATATAATAAAGAGCACTTACGGGAGCAGTTGTTCAACATCATTGTGTGGGGCAGTCTCACATTACTGTCAACTTCTGTGCTTTCATGTTAGTATCTACATTCTTCTATTGATGGGAGAGCTCAGTAGCTACCAGGAGGAGTGAAAACAGTTCCCCCCACCTGACACCAATGGTGAAAGGCATGGCTTTTTAAAAGGCTATTTGATTTGGCAGTGACACTAAAATATGTTTTGTTCACAGAGCACATCTGACACAACAGTAGCTTTAATTTATCTTTAATCCAAGCCAAACTTTTGAAATCTGGCAGGGGAAGAAAGAAGGATGGGTGCTGAAAGAATGGTAGGATCTTATACCAGTACCCTCCCCCAACACTCCCATACCACTCTTTAGGTGGGCATTCTTTTTCCCAGAGAATTTTTTTTTACCACTTGCCAAAAAGGGGGCTTTGAGCCACCTGCCTGTCCCACTAAGATAATTAAACAGTTGGAAAGAAGGACCCATTCACAAGTGGTCATTGCTGTGTTAATATAAGGGCTGGAATCCACCTTCCCACACCACCCTTTCCTACCAAAACCTTTTTTTTCCTTTTTTTTTACAACTTCCCCTGTTGGCACTGTGACAACTTGTAATTGACTATTTGTGTTGGTAAAGGCAGAGCATTTGACACCAGCCTTAGAAACTGTGACTCCAGCTGATTGGTATGCATGACGGGAACTGATCGTAGCTCCGTGTCATTGTAGTCCTCTACAAGGCAAAGCTTCATATAGTCGGACTGACATAAAGAAAGACACAAATGTTGCATGCACTCGCTTGCAATACCAAAGAGATGTCTGATGGAGCTCAGTACCATATGAGAAACACTCAAGTATACAAGCACTGATGCCTGTTTAGCATTGGCACATTCCATAACTGTCTCTAAATAAAGTTTTGTATTGATCCTCAAACGTTAATGTATCCTAATAAAAGAATGTTGCAGTATTGATTGGAGACCTGTGCTTCTGTTGTGTTTTTAATATAATGCTGCTGGGATTCTCTGCCTGCTCTTATATGTGGCCTATTTTTAAACATAGTAATAATCAGTGTCACAGGCAGGATCAGCTAAAACCAATTTCTCGTTTTTTACACTACTCTGAATCTCTGCCCTTAGCCTACCTCTCAGAAGTCTTAGTCCTCTTTTGCTATATCTGAAGTCCTTCCTGTGCTCTGCTCTTCGAGTGGATGTCAGAAACATGGGTAAACAAATTGCATTAATGTATAATTATCTTTGTTAATTGCCACTTCAGTATTCACTTTACTGATTTGGAGGTTCAAGAGCTCTTTTCGCTCTCTCTGATTTTAATTTTATTCTATCAAGAGCAATTTATTATTGTAGAGGCTTGCTTTGAAAAAAAATGCTAATGCACATTGGAGAGATTAAATGATTTGCTATCCTTTCAAATCCGTTGGCAGGGGTTTCAATCTGGCTGGCGTCCTGGGGCAACTCACAGTGGCCATTGCTCAGTCCCTGGGGGACATTAGTGCAAATCACAAAGGAGCACAGAAGTCATTTTAGTTTTCCACTTTCTTTTGGCCATTTCCCAATGCTAAATGGCAGTGAACTGGCTCACGGTAGAGGGGGTGGGGATAAAGGCCTGGCTTCTCTGTGTCTAACCTTTTAAACCTGATTTAATCAAATCAAAATACCATGGTTCAAACCCGTTTGAGACGACCTGAAGACAAACAGTTGAAGAGGAACCCGAGGGCCTTTGGGTGAGCCAAGGGCATGGCCATCCATTACTTCCTGTGCAACCAAGAGCACAGGGACACGGAAAATGCCTGCGGTGCACGATGATGAACCGACACCACATCAGAGATTGGATTAGAGTGGCAAGAGTGAGAGAGCCCTAAAAGCTATGGCAGTTTATTGAAGCCTCATCTAAAGCTATAATGTTACAACAGAAGGGCCTGTGTAATGAAGGATGAGTGGACATTTTCCTGTAAAGATAGTGAGATCAGGAAAAATGGTTGCAATTGGTGGATAAGTCCACCACGGTCAACTTATCTTCTAAAAAGATCAGGAAGAAGAAGCAGTCACAATAATTATAATGATAATAATAATAATAATAAAGTCTGTTTCTGGGATCCTGATTACTCTGCAATGTAATCATCACAGGTATATCCAGCTCAGAGCATTTAAGTCCAATTCTACCTCTGTTGAAATCTCTCAGGTTTGTATTTTCACAAAATGCAAGTATTAAAGCAGTCTCTTTACAAACAGAGAGAGAGAAAATGAAATAAAAATAAGAAGAATTTTATATAGCTAATGAAAACAAAGCAGCATTTAAGTTGGGGTTCTTGTCTTATTTCCTGCAGTAAGGATGGCTACAGGATATTTCCCTGACTTAAGGGCAATATTATCCAATAGCAGACGGATGATAATGACAACACAATGCCCTCCAAGGTAAATAAAGATATCCAGCGCTTAAGAAAGGGAGCGAGAGAAGAATAAAGAACAACAAAGAGAAAAAGCAAAGGGGAAAAGAAATATCAAAAGGAAGAGCATTCTTGTCAGAAATGAAAACATATCTGTGTCTTGCAGGGCCTAATCCTTAATGCCAGTGTATTTGCAGTCTGAGTAGAGAATTTGTGTGTCTGTGCAAACAAGCACAAATGTGATTATTCCTCACTTTGGTCGCACGCTAATTCTATTACTTTACATTGTTTTCCTATCTCACTCCAAACAGCTTTGGCTCAAACTACTTCTCAATGGTTTTTCGAAAGGGAAGCTGCTGTTTGCATTTGGCAGACTAACAAGAGTCACTTAACAAAATATTTAGAGAAAAAAAAAACAACCTTGCATGACTTTTAACTTATGTTTTACTATGATCTAGTTTGGATGAGCCATTGCCCGTGTCCCAGTACTGTGTGACACTGGCACAGCAGGGCATTAAAAATGCAGCAGGGCGTCTAAAGATGATGGTAGCAGCCCACAGTGGGATGTTCAGAGGTCTCAACCAATCCCCCTTTCACCTCTAGTGCACGGCCTCTAATCTTTCCCCAGGTTATGTGTGTGAAATATTAACAAGGCTTTCATTAAAAAATGTAATTTGCTCAGAGCAGCTGTACAAACTCTGACACAGCCTCATTTGAAACGCGGTGAAACGATCTCATGAATTTATACCGGATCTCTTGCCGCCTGAAGAGTGTCCTCCAGATGGGTATGCTTCACACTGAGTGAAGAGTTAATAGTTTAGAGTGTGCTGTCAGTCTTCACTCTCAGACACGCTGTAACTGCTTAATATCGTATATTTCCCCATTTAAAAGTGATATGAAGGAGATGTGTGGAAACAGTACTTTCCCAAAAGTCCTATACATTTCATAAAATGCAAACAAAAAAAACTAAGATCCACCCATGCTCATTTCTAATATAGCATTATCATTTCAAACACCAAAGTGCCTTATGTCCATCTTTATCTGAAGGACAGTCCATAAATGTGAGTGGCATGGCACCGAGAACTTGTACTGCTGTTGTTTATGACAAAAAAACAGACTTTTAGCTTTTCCCTCAGTCCAGACTCTTTTGATCATCTCCTCTGTATTGGATATAAAATGGAGAGGAAACACCTCTGCAATACAAGTGACTTTTAGAGTTGTGTGACTCTTTGAAGACACCCAAAGAAGTGTCTTTCATCTCAAAACCAGCAGCTGCTTTGTACAAAAAGAGCAGGGCAAAATGAGAGTGGAAGATAGCATCCTGGGCTTGGAAATGAAAAAGTTACTTTGTGATTGCATTTCCTCAATGGTCCCCAGCATGAGAAATGGCATGCATTTTGTGTAGAGTCGGCCGCAGGGTGCATATGTCAAACAACAAAGCTTAAAAGGTACTATGCCTAAATTCTGCTTTCAGTTTTTTAGTTCACTGATCACTAATGCATCAAATGTAGAATTTTTAATTTCTGATTCTGAAAAATACAAGCTACAACAATAATCAGGATATTAAGGTTATGAATACAAACATTACTGATTTCAAATTGGGGGAATTGATGTTAAAGTTTCTTCCTTCCAATGTTGACTGTAATTTAATCACAAGAGAAATAGTCTATGCTTTTGACCAAGGGGAGTATAGTTAAAATGATATAAGATGGCTCTCCAAATTTTTCACAAAAAACTACCTACTTTTCTTTATATTAAGAAAAGTAGGTAAGAACAGAGCCATGTACTTTCAGAGACTGTAATTCTTGAATTAATGGTAGAGTGGAAGCAGTGGTGTTCCCCTACTGAGACATGAACCAGATTTCAACCCGGAGCTCCCTGGAGGTGAGGGCCAGCATCTCTCTGACAGGACATCTGGTCCCCGAGCATGGCCACCAGGGGGTCGATGTCGCCACCTTAATTGTAAAGTTTCTCTCTTCCTCCCTGCACAAAACTAGGGCAATTTTCCATAAAAGGAGAAGTGAAAAGGGGGAGACACTATTTGCCGGGCCGTGCCGGCGTGCCACATCATTTAAGCCGACAGCCCTAATAAATTACAGCAACGGATCGCTGTGAACAAACAAAGCTTAATGGAAATAAAGTGAGAATTATCAGCCAAGAAATAAAAGGAAAACAGACTGAAATTAGTGCAGAGAGGGTGGATGAAAGAATGTCAGGCCTGCATAGCGAAAGGCATCAAATGGAAAGATTGCCACTTTTAGAGACAGAAAATCTTTCTCATTATTCCTTCTATTCAGAATGGAGAATGATGACAAAATCCCTGAGCAGAACGCTGCTTATTTGAATCCTCAACCTCTTCCTCAACTGCCGCTCCTCTACCTTTCTCCTTGTTTTGCCTCCCAGGAAAAAAAAAGCTGTAGATTGTTCTGCTCGTTACGACCCTTGCTCCATCAATTCAGCCAGGCCAGAGAAAGCCTTGAAGCCTATGTCATTAAAATGCTTAGACATGTGGAAGAGAACAACAAGCGATGGGAGGAGGGGAAAAGGTACGTCAGGGGAGACATTTGTCAGGTACCATCAGTATGAGAACTGTCCAGTGGAGACCTTTTGAAGGAAGGCATGTCAGAGAGGACTCAACTGCAGGGAGAACTGCAAAGATTGAAACTATTAAATACAGATAAGCCCAAAAAAGCATGTGACAGTCCCATTGGAATTTAAAATGCACATGTCAGAAAGAAAGTTTTCAGGCAGCAACTGAAATTCATCTTTTCTTCTTTTTGTGTTAATAATGGCTTTGTAAAAGTATAATGCTGTGGCATACAGACAATTTGTGCGTATTATGTGAAGTTGCCTGAAATAAAAGGACAATAATAATAATAATAATAATAATAATAAAGTTCCCAGCTTGGCAAAGTGAACACGCTGCATCTGAATACAGACAAAAAACAAAGTCTGAGTCTTGGCTTTTTTCTGCCTATTTGAATGTACGCAGATAAAGCTAATTGAAGCAGCTCTGGCTTCTTTTAATAAGAAGGTCAATCATAGAGTTTAAGTTGTCATGTGCAAATATCTTTTTCCTCTCTACCAGTGGTCCTTGCAGATGTCTCTACAACTACTTTGCTTTTGATTTCAATGAGTGATGCTTTGATTCCACTGAGCCATCTTGCAGACAGCCCCATAAATCTGCTCTTCAATTCATTTATTTTTTTATTTTATTATTTATTTACTTAGGCTTGAGTTTGTAATTAGATCATTGTGGACTTTTAGAAAGGGTTCACTCTCCAAGTTCTTTTTCCTCAAACAAAACCTCTTGTAAGAGGACCCTTTGGCTTTTCCATGAGAATCTCTTTTTAATTTCTGAGATTAAGTGGAGTGCTTGACGATGCCATGGGGGTGCCGTTGCGTGGTTAAATAAAATAGCAAAGCATTTTAGCCCTGCAGAAAGGTGCATCAGAACAAACTGAAATTTTGTTTTGCCCACTTTGTTAGCCAGAGTGTTTTGGACGTGAGCCAAGGATAGCCAGCACCGTCGACATAGAATCCCATTACTTTTGTAATGAGCACTGAAGAAGAACTTGAGGGGGGTCAGACACTACAAGTCTCAAATGAAAACTAATTAAGAATTTCTCTCAATAACAATAAACCAATAAGAAGAACTGCTACTTCTTTATGCATGTGAACTGCTTGAGGATGCACTCAGGATGGAACAAGGAATGCTTTTATGGGAGAGGTGTTTGAGACATAATATGGGTGCCTCGGGGAAAATGTAAGTCCTGCTTTTTTAAGCCACATTCTTTGCATATCCAGCACATATACCTGTGTGCTTGCTTGCATGCTTTGTGTACGGCATGTGCTCAAGAGAGTTTGTGTACAAAGTGTTGTGCATGTGTGTGCGTTTGTGTTTATGGAGAAACCATGGAGGGCCTTCCAACAGAGAGCACTGCATTTCGAAAGGTGCCAGAATGAGTTTGTCACAGAGAGCGTAAACTTGAAGAGAAAGGGGACTGCAGAGAGAGAGAGACTTTCCCCAGGCACCCAGAGTCTGTCAGACTGATTAAGTCACACGGCTGGAGTGAGAGTTTGGAAACTGAACCAGAGCATGCAAGGGGGAGCACGGGATGACAGCAAAGAAATAAAGAAATAAATAGCAACATGTAAGTATTACGATGACGGCATATCACGTGTGTGCTTACTTATACCTGACCGTAGAGACTCATGCTGGGACACGGCACACCAGCCTACATCCCATCATCCCACCCCACAGCTCCCTCACCCTGCGGCGACATAAAGCAGGTCAGGGCCATCTTAAAGTTCACAAAATGCAATATGACAGGACAACTCTAACATATGCCTGTATGACAGTGAAGCAAATAGATGACTGATGGCAGAGCACTGTGTCTTAAGGGAAAGAGAAAATGTACAGACTTAATATTGGTCTTGATTCTGCTTTTACTTTTTCCTCAGACATGCAAGAGAAAATATGGCACTCAAGCTTCAAGTTTTATGATGCTTATGTATATATATTTACTTTTTTTATTTTTTTACATGAAAACACAAAACCTCCTTCCACCTGCAGGCTTGGCCTGTCTATTGCTGTTTCTTTGTATGGTGGAAATGCCAAAGACCTTTGAACCCTCTAGAAAAATGGCAAACAATCATACCACATGGCGGTGTCATCCGTCAGACAAAAAAATTAGCTCTTGTTCATTGTTCCAGGGACCATGGCTGCTCTGAGATGCTGTAGTTGCTCTCAATCTTTCTCAATCAGTCTCTCTTTGCCACACTGAAGCGAATGCAGACTTGTTGATATACAGCAAATGGGCAGGTTCATGAACAATACAAACGACTGCCCACATAGAAAATATTGAGCATGAAGGGAAAATGAGAGTCGCGATTGCTTTCAGTAATGCCCTGAGTAAAACCAGGTATGTGGTAGATACCGCTCACTCACTGAAAGTTAAGAAAAAAACTACTTCATCCTACGACTGGCCACCCCCATACTGAAATTCACATCACTCGTCCTCTCCTCCACAGCCTCTACAGTCCCATTGCTAGACCAAAGCATAATCTATAGCACCTCCAGCTCCAAATGCTAATTGCTAGGTATTCAAAGAGAGAAAAGCCCTTGCTGAATTTAGAGTCATTTAGCAAGAGACTGAGTTCAGCACATCACTGTGATGCCTACGAGCTAATGTCTCTGGCAGAGAACTCTGGGAGTGTAGACTCGAATGAAAACATGGCTTTCTCTGCATTATAATGCAAATTTAAACCTAGGCTTGGCTTTGTCAGTAATTACGATGGCAAAGCAAAACAGAACCGTTAATAGGTTCAAAGTATTCCATCAAGCAAGAAACATGAAAACTACCTTTGTGAGAAAATGTGGCTTTTCACCGTGTTCATAACCCAAAATCGATGCGCACGAAACAGCACTTTGGTCTTTGCACTGATTTTAATTTGTAAGACAAGAACTTGATTCAGCTGGGTTTCTTTCAAAGGGAATTGAAAACAAATAGATTTCTCCACATTCGGGAGCACTGCAGGAAGTACTTGTTTCCTAAGTCTCAGGCGCAAACAATGGGGGCAGTGTGCGTCTTTGATCAAGGGCATGTCTATGTTGATGACAATGAGAAATCTGCAGGCCGTCCCAAGAGTGTTGTAACCTTACCTTCAAAGTACACTTCTTTTCCCTTCCCAACATCCTCCTCTCTACAGCTGCCTTTAGTGTTGTTTACTACATTTTTTTGTGAGCATCAAAAGCCAATCAATACAGAACTGAAACCTCAGATAACAAATTTGTGTCCAACATGTGAAACAAATATATCAAATACTGGGCTGATACTTTTCCTATCTCAGTATTGATACAGGAAAATAAGTAGGACTTTCTGTTCTGCAATGAATGAACTTGTTATTTCTGGGTTTCATAGTGGCTGGGAGTGTATTCTTGACCTTGTACTTTTTGTAGAAAAAGTGATCTGTGTGAGAGGTCAGTTCATCTCTTTTGCTCTGTCTCTAGTTTACTTCTGGCCATACTCTGACACTTCATTGTACCCTATTTCTTTGCTGTATCAGCAAGACAGGCATAAAGAGCAATCCTCCATGACTGGGGATGACCCTAGCGCTGCGCTTGGGTCATGGTCTGGGCTAGTGGCACCAGCTGGGGCCCCTCTGTCACTTGCAATACATAGTTGGATAGCATCCTACAAGTGCAGACACTGTGTGCGGGTCATAGTGAGAGGCACTTCAAATCCAGTGTCAAGGTCTCTGATCTATTATTTTGGGAAGAGTTTTTGATTACTTCAACTTCAACTTGGTGTTACTGAGAAAAGCCTGATAGAAAAAGTCGCTACATGATTTCTATTCTTTTGACATATAGGAAAAAATAAGGGACTCCAATAAGTCAAACCTAAATAAGGCTTAAATTATGACTCTAATTATACCTGTAGAATAGGTGGAACACTCATTCTTTTATGTTATAAAAATGAATAAATATAATCATAGAAAATTCAGTTTAGTTCACAAGAAAATAGCCTCAAGAGGCCATAATATCAATTATTTCTCAACACGATTTCATGGATTTTACAACAAATTGATTATAGCTTTGTAATTAAACCTCTAGGAAGCACTCAACAAAAGGGCATTGGGTTAAGTTAATCTGATTATTTCATTTTCTTTTTTTCCAGACATATTGCTTAGTTTTTATTTTTTCTTCTAAGTTTCTTTCTTGGAGTGTTGTTCTGTTGACATGACTGCAAAGAAAGGTTAGCAACACCAAAAACCCAGTTGAGGAAAATGTATTTTGTTGAAAAAGATGTGAGATTCTTTGAACATATGAGGATAATGGATGGAATTTCCCCCTGCAAGGCGTAGCATTTAGATGATTGACCAAAACTTTATTTTAGACACTGTACTGTATTTCCATGCTCAGTCTCACTGTCAGCTGGTCAATAAAACAATAAAACAATAAAACACAACAGTGTAATGAAAAGAATATACCCACAGAGGCAGACATGGAGCCACAGAACCGGCTCAGACTCTTTAATCCTGGCACCACTTTTTTCTTTCGCTTCTTCTTGCAGAGTCCTCTGAACCTGCTGTGAAATTGAATTTTCCGTCCCTGTGTGTACGTGAACCAGCCAAGCACTGCATTGTCAGAGTACTCAATTAGCTCCCAAGGCGGAAGCCAAAATGTTTTCCAACTGCAAATGTATTCTTCACAGGGCAAGCTCATATTAGCATAATGTTTCTATTCCTTCCCAAGGTTAAAAAATGAAAACAATCCAAACCCAAATAAAAGATCCCTCTACATCATAATGTCATATCTAAGGGTAAAGTAGCCTTAAATGTTAACTTTAACCCAAAAGGTCTCATCGGCATTTGTAAACTCCTATCCTGGTACGTGTGCATCACTCAGTAGACATCCTCCTATATTTAATTGCTGGCTTTTATCTTGCTAAACATGACATGAAAAAAAAGAGTAGTCCTCTGAGTTTCTCAGAGCTCAGTCAGATGTTAAAATGCTTTTGTTCTATTTGTCATTGGGAAAGCTGAACACACAGTATGCCGCACCTATATTAAATCTAGAGAACCAAAGAGATTCAAGCCTCAAAGACTCCTTAATGCTGTCTCAAAGTTGAAAATTCAAAACTGAATCGTGCTGTTTACCGAACACGCCAACATTGAAACAGTTGGCTGGAGTGTTCGAAATAATCTACACTGACAAGTAGCTAAACATTTTCTGACAAAGTGACATTGAAGTCACACAATCATACTGACTTTTCTTGTGTATTCCCAGCTGAATGGTTGAAAGGAGGCCAAAAATAAGAGAGAAACAAGAAAAGAAAAGCAAGTTCCAGAAACTGGATACAACAGCAATAGCAACTACTTCCTCAAAGCACACACGTTTGCTGTTCCTTGACAAAAGTAGCCATGTGGCACTAATGTGGTGGATGTAGAACAGACAGGGTGAGAGGGTTGTAATCATTTGTCGGTGCCCTATTGTGCCCCTTCGCTCTCATTACTGCACTCACAGCAACTCCATATTTCAAGCTCCTATGTTTGTCACCTGCCCTGGGTCTTGTACATCAACCTTAACACACATATGCATCCATGACAGCTCACACCACACAGGAAAGGCAGAGATTTCAAGTTGTTTATAGTCGTGGGAGTCTCACTAACACCTCACATGAGTGTAATTTATGCCCCCAGCCTTTCTATAGGGTCTTGATGCATAGGCAGACAAGACAAAGTGTGGCTCTGCCCGCATGACCCCATGTAACCGGGATGTTCAGCAATGTTTAGTCGCATTGGTTATGGGTGTTATTTTGGTTTGCTGATGTTTTTATTTTAATTGAGCATAGCCTTACCTTTTACTGACAATTATCACATTTCATGTTTTCAAAATGATTCCAATGCAATTTAATAATGAATCCCCTATTGGTTTTAAATTGAAACATCTGTTTTACTTTTCACACATATATTATAGCTGACAGAATTATCATGCGCTCACTGCTATGAAAATAACATGCAACGTGTGAAACAGATTGAAAAAGAAAAACACTGTTAAGGAACAAAATTGATTTCCTTCATAAAGCTCCTGTAATTCAATTTAAAGTTGAATCAATTACAGGGATGCAAAGATGACAATGAATTAAACTGGCTTTAATTATCTATTTCATTTTTTTGTGCAAGACAAAGTTGCTAAAAGAAGGGATGAAACCCAAAATGAAATCTGTTTCTCAAGTGTTTGTTTCACAAAAGGATGGAATGTAAACTGATTAAATGAGCACATGGTGATATTTGACGTGCATAGGTATTTGTATAAAACCTCTGAGTTAACCTTCCTGGGGCTTTTAACAGAGCACTAGATTAGTGTTCCCTCTGCAAGGGAGAGACAGCACCAGGATTAAACTTGTTTTAAATATGCCATGTGAGGAAGATTGGTTGACCTTAGTGTGACATAGCTTTGGACATACCATCAGACCCAAAAGAAACTAGCTGTTAATGGACTTCACAGTGCCAGGAAACACACTGATGACATATGCTCATGTTTAAGATTAATATTGTTTGCCTTCCAGCACTCACCACTTGCTATTGCTTCAAATTAATTTCATTCTTTGGCAAGTCATTTTGGCCCCTGTCCCTTGGCAGACCTTTTGTGAAGCACAATGTGTGTTTTCCTTAGATTGGCTCTGATTAAATTCTTTTTTTTTTTTACCTGCTCTGATTTCACATACGTTTGCAAGAATGATCAGGGTCGGTAAGTTTCACTATGTCACACACGGTAGTTACTTGCCAGGTGTTTCACAAAGCTGCTATAAATGTCAATCCTTGAACTGAAAGTGGAGCAGGAGATGCGGCAGAAACGAAGGAAGATATACCTTTAATCCTCCCCATTAACAGAGTTCATAGCCTGAGATTGTGGCTGTTGGATTCTTTATTTGAGATGAACTGCCTTTCCTGAGAAATTGAAACAGGATGATGGAGATCAGTGACAATACTGGCTGGATAATCGTGCCCAAATCACAGCCATCTGCTCTCAATCTCCACCACGATCTACAGGCGCTAACGTCAATCCCCTCCCAATAAATCCTTAAATCCTGACAATCTGTAGCACTCAGCTTAGGACCTCTGTTAATCCACCTTGCAAGCCCACATTACTGGACAGGAAGGTACAACATACACTGGAACTATAATCCATCTAGAAACTAAATATGGCCCATTTTCATACTCCACTTTTTATAACTGTTTTATTCCCCTTATATCCACCAATTGCATATTCATTTTAAATTTGGTCAATTGGATCTACAGGAAGATAAATCATATACAGTTAAGTTTCTGCCCTCAATGTTTGTTTATTTAATAACAGCTAGAACATTTATTAAATACTAGCATTGCAAAGCAGAATGGTAAAGCAAGACAACTCACTGATTGGCAGTATGTGGATGGAACATTTTAGGTTTATAAAAAGATATGCATTTTCAGTTGTGTAATTTATTTTGCTACAAGATGACGCTGAATAATGCTCTAAAATAATTACTTTTTTAAAAGAAAAATTGCCCAATCAATAATATTGTACCACTGAGATTGTGATATTGTAAAAAAGGGTCCTAGCTTTGTGGCTAAACCCCAATTGGCCAGCTGTTGAGTTTGATAGTATGAAGTATGTTGATAAATTAAATGTATCTTGGCATTTCTTGATGAATCCACTCTGCAGGAAACTTCAAACTCACTGCCCAGTATTGCCTGGAATCCTACTGTGTCTGATTAGTGTGCCGGCCACAGAGGTCAGTCACTAATATTTTTCTTTTTAGCCCCAACATGGAAAGTGCTAGAAGCAAGCAATGGATTCACAAAACCTCCTTTTCCCCGTAGAAGAAAGAACCAGGTCCTTTTTGACACCCACTCTGGATTCGGCACATGTTCTGGCACATAAACAGCACAGTATCTTTCAAACGAATCACTTGATTTGTGAGCCTTGACTATTCTGGCAAGTTAAAAAAAGGGATCTCTGCAGTGTGATTCATGTTCATGCAAACCATGATGTTTTGTAAATGCCTCTGCTGGTATATATTTTATATATTGTAAATCTGTACTCATGAAACATTATTCTATAGCTTTATCTTTCCTCCTGGAGCTGTGTGAAGGTCTTTCTGACTCTATACATGCCATAGCAAGATAAGGATTTCCTCCACCACTCTCAATATATCTTCCATTTGTGGAGAACTGAGGTATGGGGCATAGGACCTTTTCCCCTACATTTATTCTCCGACTTTCTGAGTACAGGCACTAATGGAGCGCAACCTTACTCCTAGAGCATCACATTATCTCTCTATTTGTCAGGACCTCTTGTCACTGGACTGCAGTGCACCAGGAACCATATAGCATTGTTCAAATGTGCAGGATTAATAGTAAACAGGGAAGCATTTTATGTTTTACTTATCCTAACCAAACAATAAACTAAATTTTCCTGAAAACAGACTCTTTCTTCCAATAATTTGCACAATTTACCTTATTCCAAGTTTGATGTATATTTACTTGCAAATTAAATCTGAGGTGATCTTTTCAAAAGAAGCTAAATTGAAACCTGAATTAGTGCATCTTCTGGTATGAAGTTTCATCAAATAGAGGAAGTAGCTGTTTGAAACAAACTCTGGAGAAGAAAAAAACAATAACTGCAGTGGGCATTCACAACATAGAAAGAGCTTATTTTTTAGAAATTAGGAATCATTTGGGTGGCTATCTGTCATATCACATCAGGGGGAATCTAAGTCAAACATGTGACTTCATAGCTGGCCAGCTCACACCAGAAACAGCTGCTAAATTTAGTCATTTGACTGAGTTTTTATTCGTTTTTTTTGGTTTTCATTCACTTTTTTTGTTTTTTTTTTTGTATTTTTGATATGCATATCACAAGCAGTAATGGAAACCTGACTATACAGACATTTCAGATATTATGGTAAATCATAATCTGCTCATTTACAAGAAGAAAGAACAAACAAAATGAAGTTGTCGTTCTCCACAAATGCTTTGTTTTCCTTCTTTACTTGTAATAATGTTTACATTTCACAGCTAACTTGAACCTAGTTCAGGTTTTTGGATATCATTTTAAATATCCACATCATAGCTAAAGACTGCAGGAGATGGACTAGTTCTTTTTCTGTTAAAAAATATATTAGAGCGAAAAGGGAGAAGACCACAGTCATGTATGTTTATGTTTATTCGAGTTTGTATCTGAATTTGAGCGCTCTCTTCTGTGATTCAAGGAAACAGCTTCAAGCTGTTTTTTCATGTTATTTAAAAGATTATCTTTAAACATGTTAGTGCTTCTGAATTAGAATTCAAGAAAAAAAGCAAAGTAGAAAGTAAATAGGCAGAAATATGTCTACCTTCATGGTTTTATTATTTGTCCTTGGATTTATTGAGTGTTGACACCTGCTACTTTGGGAAAGATTCTAGGTTGACAGCGTTAAGATACAAACATTAATTAGAATATTATTATTATTAAAAGAATTGTTAAAAACTATATCCAAATTATGTTTGCCCTTTTTATTGTACCGCTGCAATTGTTTTCAATAATATCTGTGTCCCAAAACTGTAGTTTAGCATTCAAGCTTTTAAAGTTATAAGTCTTTTCTTAATCTTTTGGAATAAGTACCCACTCAGACAGCTTTTATAAACTGTTATGAAACACTCTTTGTCATGGCATATAATAAGCAATGTCTTCTACTTATAGAGATGGAAACCTGATATTCTACCATTTTACAGAAGCTTTCCTTTTTTGTCTAAAAAAACAAAACATCAAATCTTTTTTTTTTCCTGACTTTCTCCCAGCAAGTTAACTTCTTTTATCAACCCCTCTACATTTCAGAGTTAAGATTCTGCCATGAAGTGCACCTAAAAATACCATCTGCAGGATCTGTTGCTGAAAATATAAATAAACAGCAGCTGCTGGCAACTGTGAGGGATTAGCCCTTGAAACAGCCTAAATGCATCACAACATTGCAACAGTGTTAAGTTACATAACTACTTGAGGATACATCTGTACATCATTTATTTGATCTAAAAGCCTTGTATATGAACAATTATATATGTATTTTTCTTTTCAACCTTTTTGCAGCTTCTATGTCTGCAGTTCATGTCTGAGCATTACCTGACGAGGCAGCAAGAGCTTGACGTGTACAGTCTCTTTATGGAATGAACAGGATAAGGACAGGCATGGTCTTTACTCTGTAGACATCAAATATTCAGTCTGAGTTGGGAGTGTTTGGTTTCAGTTATAGCAAGAAGTGAAGCGGGCATGTTGGTTGGGGAAAACAGTTCAGTATGGATGACTAACGTGTTGTGCTCAACTAGCTTTTCAGATACAGAGATCATATCTTTATGCAAGATTGAGCCTTCCTCCATTTAGCATTAGCTGGATGAGATGGATGCACATATGCAGCTCCATCTTACTTAATGGTACTCTGGGGGGAGAGGGGAGGTTGTTGCGTGACATACACGGAAAAAAGAAAGCTGAAAGCAGAAATATCTAATTTCTATGATGATACATCAATGTAGATGAGTTCCTCTGCGAACACTAGTAAATACTGAACATGATAAACACCCCGCAGGCTGATGCAGAAGAAAATGTCATGTGATATATAATCCTGGGGCTTTTTGCATGTTGTTGTGTCACATTACTGTATTGCTTGTGAGAATCTGTATCCTCGATGTGTTACATACTTATTCATTTTAAGCCCCCAGGGTGTCAAAACTCATGCAGCATATAGAATTTAATGTTTAAGGTGTCAATCAGCAGGGTTTTCATTGCAAAAAGAAGAAACTGTATGAAACCATGAACTTGTCTTTTAGCCAAAAACAAATATTTTCTGGAACTAAACCTAATCATTCTGGTGCCTGTGCCTAACCTAATATCTAGATTGAGGGGAATAGAATTAACTCTGTGTGCTCTCTGGGTTTATTGCTTTTTATTGAGTTAAAACTATTTTCTGTGATAACTGAAGCAGGAACAAGCTCAACAACTCATCTTTTGGTAAGATAGCATTCAATTTTGCATCTGATTCTACATGTATACTGGATTTCTGTTGTCTATAGGTAGAGTTTGTTTGTTTTTTTGAACCACCAAAGAATCTATAAAAAAAATTATCACCAATGTTCCTTTGAACGAAGAACAAGTTTGACAATCCAGTAAAGTATAACTGAAGCAAAACTAAAATCACACATTTTTTATGCAAATGTCTTAAGATGCATTGAGAAAGCACTACAGTTTATAGTTTTTTTTTTCTTGAAATTGACATAAAAACTAAACGTAATCCATGAATGAATAAATTAAGCAATAAGTCATACATAATATGCATGTAAGAATATGACAAACCCATTGATTTGGCCCAGCAGTGTCCCTGGAAAAGTGGCTATACTCTACTTTTATTTTTTATTTTAAAGTACCTCAGAAAAAAACACAATTTTTAAAGCAGATATATAGGTTGATTTTGTTTAGTTTACTCTAAAAATCCATCAGTAGTGTTTGTTTGTTGTTCCACAACTTCTGCTACATGATCCCAAGATTACAAAATGTCATTTTAATGTGAGCCCAAGCAATGAAAAAGGGCCCACTCACCATATCTGATGCTTTCATCTGAAGTTGTATCTGCATATTTGGCTGAGGCACTCCTCAAAAACCAAATTAACCAGTGGAGACAGTATGAACCAGCCAGTTACAGGCAGAGTAGATCACGTCATTAGCCCAGACAAAAAAAAAGATGGAAAATTAGGCTTACAGATAAAGATGAAAGAAGGTTTAGAAGTAGGTATACTCAACACTGACTGAAAAATAGGCAGGTATACCCATGTATACCCTGGACTTTGTTGAAACAGCAGGAGAAAATGAACCTAAATATCCTGTTCATGTGCAACATGCACTGCAGCATAGTTGGAAAATCAGAGAGAGCATTTCAAGTACTGGAACACCAACGACTGTTCTTCACTGAGATTATCTACAGCCAGCCCAAGAGCCATCCATTTAAGTGACTTTATCATTACCAAGCACAGAGTATGGATCCACAAAGTGAAATAGAATAGCAGGGAAACTAATGACACTTGACAGATCCTGGTATGAGATAGGCTGCTTATCTTAGTATTATGTGAAAAGAAGGCATTTTCCCGTATCAAATTGTGTGTGGTGGAAATGTGGGTGTAGTTATGGTGGGCCGTTTGATGGGGGAGTGGTGGTAGGAAAGAGTGGTGGTGAAGTGAAGGATAGAACAAAATGGAACGACCCACTTTGTCATTTTTAAACCAGTCATTTATTTGTTAAGTGTTACTTTCCCTTCTTACAGCGAATCTCCTCAGCGGAAATGTGAAATGTAAAAGAAATGTGAGGTTTGGCTTTAGAAAATTGAAACAAATCATTGACATTACATTCCTATCTTTTTTTTCCCCTCCTCATCTATTCACTTGAAGGCAATCACACCTCCACAGCAGCACTTCCCAGAGCAATAGATTTATCGGCGCAATACCAGTATGAACACACCAGGCTAAAATGAAAATGGAAGATAAAGTATTCAAGTAAAGTAAGAGTTTCAGAAAAACTACAGATGTTCATGTCTAACGTGATGAAATGCACCAATCACACACTGCTGCAGTTTTTATTACACTTCTGTTTGCTCCATAGCTGTTCAAAACAGATGGATTCTCCAATATCTGAGGGGGTCTTCTCAACTGACAAGCAGTGCGAGTGACAGAAGTGTTGTAAGCCTGCTTAATGGTATGCATACTGCTTTCTGGGAGGTGGGTGGTTCCACCCTTTGATTGCTAATTGCAATTACTGTAGTTGCGATCCAACTACACAAGGTCAGCAACTAAATCAATCGTTGTCGAGCTGCTTCTGAGAGGTACCACTCATCATGCACAAAACGAAATTTTTTTTTCATTTCCTCACCAGCAGAAAAAGCCCAGCAGGTAATAGAAATGAATGTATAGGAAGAAGACCATCATATAGACGCTCCTAGCTCAACATTATCTTGAGAGGAACCAACTTGGTCATGAATTATGAACTGAAGAAAAAGTGGTGTTATTACTACTATTATTTATTTATTTATTCATGTTTTTTGGCACTGATCTGAGACTTGAGCGAGCAGCGCCGGAGATTGCATTACCTCCCCATTGGCTGTTTACACAGGCTAAGTGATAAGAGAAATTACTTGGTAAATAACTGTGACGTTCCTGTAAGCTTCCCTCCTCTGACTCGGTTTACGTGTGTGTGTGCTCGCCCGTGTATGTTTGATACACTCATCTACTAAACTGTTCTTAATTAACTGGGTGATTGTTTTCGCCAGATTGGCCCCAGTGATTAGGGAGCGGGTTAGGAGCATGTGTGTATTTGTGTACGTGTGTTTCCTAATAGTTTGAAGGTTGCTCTGATGAAGGTCACACTGGAGGAGAGCTTCATTAGATGTGTAAAAGAAGATATGTAACATATCAGTATCTCTTCTTCTGATGCTCTCAGTCTTAAGGGCTGAAGACCTTCTTTGAAATCTCCTTGTTTTGATTCAATGAACAGTTTCCTGAGACATACTGATCTGACTTTGATATTGCTTATTATAATCTATAAAGCTAAAAAAAGACACACAACTCTCAACCCCATCTATGAGATGAGGTCATTTAAATGCGCAGCAGAACGCTCTGCCAAACATCCCTACAGAAAAAGATTTTTGGCCTCTTAGTGTGTGCAATGCATTATCCAGTTTCCACTTCAACTGCAACCACATGTTATGGGTGTTCTAATTTAAAGCTGACAAGATGGGTGGTAGGTTTCCTGAGCTCCTTTTTTTATTTAGCTCGACAAAGTGCTTTTATATCCTCTGCAGCAATTGGCATCCATTAGTAGTCTCCTTGTTATCATTGCGATGCTTTTCAATATCATAACTCTGATAGCCATATGGTTTGAGTGTTGTGTGTCCCTGAATGGCATACCCATCATTTTTCCACTTCCACCTACTCTGTTTCTTTTGAATTTGAAAAGTAGTGTAATAACACAAACTGAAAAAATCAAAGCTCACCTCACTTTTCCTTGCAGCCCAGATTAATCTGAGGCACTCAGCATGAAATTAAGAATTGATTATTGTAAGACGACCCTGCTTGGTTAACTTGATTCCGCCGCGTTCAGTCATATGGACTGACACACCGTCCTGTCTTCGGGGTGCTGGTATTCATTCTTTTAAATCTGTGCAGGTGACCTCACTGTTTAAAGATTTACACTCGTGAGACTTTGCCCCTGGTGTCCTTGCCAACGAGAGCCTTGAGCCTCGCCAGCGACTGCCACAGCTCTTATTGCTTTAATAGACGAAGAACAGAGAAATCAGCTGAGCAGGCTCCCATACATCTCTTCCACAATTACAGCTGTGCTTCATGTCATGGACAGTTTCTTCCCCATCTGAATTGTGTTAGAGATTTGCTGGAGGCACTGGTGATATGAGGAGAATAAACAACTTATATTCCAGTATGTTGCATTGTGGTGGCAGACAGATGCAATCTGTGAAGAGTTTATTCTTTTTTTCCCCTCCAAAGCAAAGTTGTTAAACTATTCCTGAATGGCAGCGAAGAAAATTTTTAAGTCTATGAAGCTTTGTCGAGTTTACAGAGCACTGAATGGTTTAGGGCCAAAATACATTCAGAAACTTCTGGTTCATTATGAACCAATGATCTCTCGGGTCATCAGGGTCAGGTCTACTTTCAGTTCCTAAGGTCAGAACTAAACACAGAGAGGCAGTTTTTATGCTCCTCACAGGAGAAACAAACTCCCAGAAAGCTGCAGGTCTGCTGCTACTCTCAGCTGTTTTAAATCAGGGCTAAAACTTTTCTTTTTGCTGCCTTTTATGAAAACAGACATATCCTTTTTTTCTCAGAGGGTTTCTTTCTTTTATCTTAATTATCACTGTGCCAACTAAAGCTTTCTGTACCCCGCTGTAATGCTTCTAATGTTTCATGTAAAGCACATTTTCATGTATGTGAAATCTGCTATACAAATAAACATGCCTTGTCTAAGTAACATACACATAAATAAAACATATGTGAGGTCTGCCTGTCCATTACCAACACTTCATATGCCTGTGGGAACTGGATCGGCACACGCCTTAGTCATAATCCTACACAACATGTGGTCCAGACAGGAGCTAAAATCTCAATATAAGTCTTTGGGGGTTATGGATTCACACTGAGATCCTACTGAGGAGCCTAACTGGTTTTCCTCACTTGCTTCTGTCCCCATTATCTTCTTCAACATTTCCTTAAATAGCCTTCTTTGAACTAATCTGAAGAAAATCTGTCCTCTTAATGACGACAGTCCGGTTTTATTCTTAAGCAAGACAAAGCTGATAAATGCCGCCGTTTTGAGACCTGCGAAGAAACAAACATGGAAGTACAGGGGAACATGTAAGCTGTGACTATGTATTTTCTTACCATTATCCGATTTTATATGTTACTGGAGTCAGTTTTAAAGACTAAGATAAAGTACATTGGATTAGATTTGACCTCAAAGAATTTAAAGTTTGCCAGCGAAGTATATTGACTTTGTGGTCCTCTCATGCCCACGAAATGTCAAGCCAGTTTTGAGCAGAAATAAAAGGAATGAAGATTGTAACACTTGTGGCTTTCTGCTGGAAGAAAGGAACTTCTTGCAGGGTCCAAAAAGGATTCAGTGGTTGATTTTCTTTCTTTTTCTTTTTTATTCTTTTTAAGGTAAATTGTAGGTGGAGGTTAAGAGTCTCCCAAAGGATTCACAGATAATCAATACAAGATACAACTGGAGGTTTAATGCTTTTTCTGCTTCTATTCCATGTTACGGTGGAATTCTCTGCTGATGCATTTTTTACATGCCTATCGCTGTTCAGATTCTTGCTCTGAATAGTCCTGTGTCTGTATCTTCTGTGATATTCGCTGCTTCCCTTCATCCCCCTCATCCTACTTATGTTTCCACTTTGCTCAGGCTTCTCAGCTCTATGCTCCACACATTTAGATTTGGGTTTGCCTGCGGCCAAATGACCACCCATTTCACTATTCTCCCTGATACAATAATTCCACCCAATGCACTGGCCTGATATTTGTCAGCTCAAGGGCTATGAGGGGGCTCTGTCTGTCATTTAGCATGACAGCACCGCATACTTATTTGCCATTCTATTTTGAGGCTTGATTGACAGGCCGACAGCCCTGACATTCTTGCAGGCGTTGCAGAGCCTGTTATTATGCATACATTAACATTCTGATAAACACATGGTCGGCCATTGAAGAAATAATTACATGCCATCACTCTACTCTCTGGAAAAAAACTGTGCTTTGTTGTGTGTGTGTGTACGCATGCACACGGGTTCATCTGCATGTTTCATCTCATAAATATAATCTCTGTTCCTCTTGTTCCTCCCTACACATTAATGCCTGCAACAGCAGTACCTCTCATTTGGGAAGCACTCCGCTAAACCTCATCATGCCTCACATGTCTCAGAACCCAAACAACAGCTGTGATAGTATTTTGGAATTGTAGAAATACTCACTAGCAAGATTTGAGAGTTGAAATCTCGGTGTCTGAAGCTAACCCATTAGGTTACTAAACTAAGTAGCCTATAGGTGATACGACACTTGTTCTTACAGCAACCTTTAGCAATTATCAACTTAATAGTGACAATAGTTTTCTATAAATGATCATTTTCCTGCATTTTGAGACACTTTGGCAAACATTTCCACCTTGGTCATATTGATCCATAGAATCTTGTTTTTAATTTCATTTCATTTCTTTTATTCTATTTTATTTTGTTTTATTTTGGTTGTTTTACTGTAACATTATGTTTGCATGCACATTTTTTTTAAATTTTATTTTGTTTTATAATGAACATTCAAATAGTTTAAAAAAAACATCCAAAAAGGAACTGAATTAATCAAAGAAACCCATGACAACATACAAAATTACCACTAGTAGAACAAGCATAACAATATAGCAAAGTTATGGTTTATGAATATCCTAGTCCATAATTTAGAGTTTAATACATGGTGACATCTTTGCCAAACAATCACTTTTAAAATTGACAATGAAATTAAAGTTGACAGTTGACTCTCAGTGTTACCTTGCCCCACGACAGGGACCTAGTGGGCTAATTAAAATTTGGCAAGCAGCATATTGACTAACTTCCTAAAGGCTCTCAGTCACCACCTAAATCGAATTCTGTTCACAGCACAATGACACATACTGTAGCATCAACCAGGCAGCCTCTATCTGCTGCCACCTCAGATGTGATTGATGGGTCATGGCAGTGAATGATCATCAGTGTGTCAGTGGGTTGTCCTGCCTAATCTGCAAAACTCTGACATTAACTTCTGAATAGAATGATATAAACTGGCTTCACTGGAAGAGGAGAGGCAGCACTGTG
>JAVQJG010005491.1:0-11849 GCA_036024015.1 Craterocephalus amniculus | reverse complement strand
TTTTATTCCCAGTAGAACGTAAACATCGTGTTTTATTCCCAGTAGAACGTAAACATCGTGTTTTATTCCCAGTAGAACGTAAACATCGTGTTTTATTCCCAGTAGAACGTAAACATCGTGTCGGACGTTCATGGACAATCTGATCTGATGGTGAGTCTGATGCAGCGACTCTTCTGTAAAAAGTTGGAACAGGAGCAACAAAAGGCTGAAAAGTCTTTGGTACAAATAACAGAAAACTACTAATGAGGTTGCTAGGCAACAGGGCAGTCACATTGCAGGGTATAAAGCAGCATCTCAGAGAGGCCGAGTCTCTTAGATGGACAGAGGTTCACCAGTCTGTAAAAGTCCAGAAAACTTGGTCTGCAGCACTGCAGCAGGCTGGGCGGCTCGCCATCCTGCAGGTAGCAGGTTCAGCACACCTGAGTCCCATTTATCCAGCACAAGTCTGCTGATTACCAAATGATCGGAGTCAGGTTGCACTCCGTATACCGGCAGAACCGGAGCAGCCTGGGGGGCTGCATTCCGGCAGGTTTTCCATCCATCCCGCCTCCAACACACATGATTCACATCAAATGGACCCAACAACCAATCACGGTGGCTCATCGTTTGAATCAGGTATGCTGGAGCTGGGATGGATGGAAAATTAGAAGGATGATGGCCAGCGTTCCCCACGCCTGCATCATAGAATGAGGAGGAATCTCTGTGTGATGGGGCAGGGCTGGATGCTGGTGGTCTGCTGCATTAAAAGCTGACATGGTTCTGCAGTGCTGGGCTCAGCCACACTTCCAGTTAAGCTCCATCTATGCTGACAAGCACATGGAAGTGTTAGAGCAACATCTGCTCCCATCAGACAAGGAGAACTGGCCTGGATGTCATCCTGGACCACAGACTGCTTCCATCACAGGAGACCTGGTCCTGGTCTGCTGCATCCAGACCTGCAGCCCGGACTAAACGTGGAACATCAGGATGAAGGAATTCTGCTGCTGGAATGCTGCTCAGACCAGAAAGCAGCAACAGACCTCCCGCAGGATAAAACATTTCTGTACAGTTAGATCCTCTGTAGGTTGTTGTGGCTTCCTCCCTTCTGACCTGCTCTCCTCTGGAGAACTGGGAGCTTTTGCATGTTCCTCACATTCCCTGATATTTGCTTCCATTCATTCCCGGTAGTTGCCTTTGAGCACGGTGTTTACTCTGCAGTGGTTGTTGAACCAGCCATCATCGGATTTAAAACTAAGAGAGCTCCATACGGACGGACGGCAGCTGATGAATAAAGCAGACATCCGCTCGCATGAACAGACCGTGTGGAGCTGAACATGAACCTTTTCATTTGTGTGTCTGACATAACTGCTGCTGCTTGGCCAGTCTGATGTCTAACACACCGTTAGACAAGCAACACACACACACACACACACGCTCAGTTAATCCCACATTCATGCACCAGCAATCACATTAGAGGCCTGAACAGAGGGACCAGAGCAGACCTCCTCCTCATCTGGGATTGTTTATAAGTTTATCTGCTCTACTTTGCATCGGATCACTTTTCAGCCACGTGGGTCGCTGCTCTCACGGGTCATTAGAGGACACAAAGGTTTCTCTCAAACTGCTGGCAAAACATTACAGAATAAACCATTTTTCCACTTCATGTCTTCAGATCTGTCAGTCAACTTTGGTTCTGATATGTAATTATTCTAATTATTTCAACCCTTTTATTTCATAATATCACACTTATCAAAAGAAACTGGTTATTTGCATAAACTGTTTTTTTGCTTACATGCACCAAAAAATGTGCTTCAAAATTTTCCTCTTTAAATGAAATGACCACCATCTTTATTATGTGGAAAACAATGTTTCTGTCTGGATTAAATTGCCATTTAGACAGTTAAATAACATGAACGGGGTCATTTTAGGAATTGATTTTAGGATTTTAGGAATGAAGTCTATTTAGCTACTTTAGCAAATAAAAAAGTTGAAAAATAGTTCTTTAATGATGTGGGGAGGGTTTTTTGTCCTTAGGTGACCTGAAAGGGGAATGAGTTTAGACCCGTGTTCACAACCTTTAAGAACCAAACACAGCCAAAAATATTAAAGGAAAAAAAGACCTCACAGAACAAATAAGACCTAAATATACATTTCTCTAATATCTATTAATATATTTTCTCTTCTGTGTTGAACCGGAAAGTCTGCTGCTGCCAGAGAGACATTAATGAAATGAACCTTTTGCTGTTAGAAACATTCAGCTCTATCATTTATGGAATAAAGTGCATGTTTGTTTACTGCGTCCGTCCTGAACTCTTACAATGATCTTGTTGACCTTTACCTGCTCTGAATTGGTGTGATATTGGCCGATAATTATGTTTGTTTGTAGCCCGATGTTTGATTCAGTTTTGCTCATCTCTGTCCCACATTGGGGCTGTGCTGGCAAACAAAGGAACATTAATCAGATCCACTGTGGTGATTGTGTCACTGTTTGGTCTTTTCTAGTCCATTCTTTGGTTCCAGATGGCTTATAATGAACAGCCTGCTTACAGCTCATAGTTTACAGATAAAATAGAAATATTTCTTGTGTTCTGAGAGCATTGCTGGCTATCAAATGCCTGTACTCGGGTTTTAACCTTTTTAAAAACCTGGTCTCCCAGCTAGGGGGCGGTGAGGTCACGTTCACAGCTGCATCATTTAGATTCATCATTTACTTTTCAACATGATTTATTTATTTATTTTCCATGTGTGCCATGTGCTTTTAACACAATTAGATCGACTGAAAAAATGGTGGGAAATGGTTTGAATCTTACTGGAAAGACAGATTACTTTGTATCAATAATTATAGATCTGCTGAAACAAAGGTGATGTGGCGTTCCACAAGGCTCCATGTCGATCCCCCTGTTGTTCAGCATCTGCATAGAACCCTGCACGGGACTATTTTTTCTGTCCTGCTCCCTCCCTCCCATTACCTACCACTACCACTGCCTCTCAGCTGCTGAACCATTTATAGACCAGTTAAAATAAGTTTTCATCGTTTTATTAGTTGGCCTGTAACCAACAGAAAAATAACATCTGGTTTTAATTACAATGCTCATGCAGTCTCTCTAACGCTTTCAGTGTTTTATGTGAAGCACTTTGAACAGTAACTATACAAATACACTTGTTCTGTCTTGCCTGACACAAAAAAGTGTTGTTTTTTTTGTAAAAAGCAATAAATTAAATGTGCCAGTATCGCAAGGAATTTGAAAATTTCTTTCCTTTAGTTCCATATGCTGTTTATTTTACCTGTGTTTAGCGATTGTTTTTGAACGTGGAAAAGCTGTAAAGCAACTTGCCTGATGGGATAAAGTTGTCCAAACTCAACTGATTGTATTTCAAAGAAAATGAGCAGATGTAACATGCTCATAGGGATTAAGAGATGTAAATATAATCACCTTCCTGATGAAATCATCATGAAATCAGGTTTGTGATAAATATTTTCCAATTGAATATTAATTCAGAGAATATTAGGGTTAAAGTCAAGCTGCTCCTGTAGATCTGATCTGCTGCCAAACGAAGCCAAACGCTCCACAGGGCTTCTATAAGATCCACGCTTTTAAAAGAAAATTGTCCCCGTTTGCCCTGACCTGAACCACTAGTTAAGCTCTCTACTTTATTAAATCGCTTTCCACTTTTTGTTCTCTTATCTTGATTTGTTTAAGAAAGTTATCAACTAGCAACATGATGCAACTGAAATGAAACTCTGCTGCAATGTTTTATCAACATTATTTCTGTAAATTTAACTTATAATGGAAACTGCAGAGATCTCCTGATCTGTTCTAGTGTGTCAATAAAAGAAACCACAATTTCTAATATCCAGCCGCTGCTCTGGGTTTATTCCAGTTGGCTGGAGTCATGTTAAACACATGACCTGGATTAATGGAAACCTTTAACTCCTTTTTATATTGATTCAACTCTCCTGAAATGTTTAATTATATTGGAAGATAGATTCATCTCCATGAATCATCTCTTGCTCTGCCTTATAACAGATTTTTATTGATTCGTTGTTTTCCCTGAGCTTCTATAAACTTGGTCCTGAGAGCACGGCAGGTTCTAATGAAGTTATGTGGAGGACCTTTAGTTTGCTCAAACACAATGAAGACATTCCTCATACCTGAGATCAACCCCAAACCAATTGGTAGAGACGGTTCAGGCAGGTTTATTTTCCAAATTCTTTACTAAGATTCCTGATGATTACTGGAAAATTTGCTCTACCAAATATAACAGGACCTCAGAGGGTTAAATGATACATACATGCCGTTATCTATTACATCTCAGCAGCTAAACGTCCTACAGGCACAGTTAGCTCTCCTATTAGAAACATTTACAGCAGAGCCACTGAAGATACTGTAACAGATAAAAAATGTTGTCTTAATGTCAGTAAATTAAATGCATATTGTTTAAAAAAACATTTAAAGTTATCAGCTCTACACCTCAAAACAATAGATGAATAAATACATTTGGAGAAAATCATCAAAATCATAAAGGACAGAACTGATGGTTGTGTGTGTGTGTGTGCGTCTGAGAGTGTGTGTGTGATGATTGTGATAAAGGAAGAGAGCATGATCATGTTTGTGATGTTTATCTTTGAAATTTGTATGTTTTAATTTTTTTAACACTGTAAAATACTTCGTGATGCATCATGATGTATAAAATGTACAAGTAGTTTGATTTGATTTCTGCTCATTTGCATCATTAATTCCAAACTGACTAAAAACTCACCTCCTCCCATTTTCTTTTTTCCCTTCCTTTCCTTCATCTGTCCCTGTACTTATTTTTCTTTCCTATGATGCTGTTTGCCTTCCATTTCATTAACTAATGGGAATGATGGGAACCCGTCAATCATTCGGCTCAGTGGGAACATCACTCTGTGTGGAGTTTTGATCTAACTATGCAGGAAACACATCATGCAAATTTCCTCCAATGAGGCTGCAGGCTATTCTGCTTCGGGGCCCCCTGGTGGCTCCTGGAGCTGCACCGGCTCTGCCTGAGACCCTGCTTTGGTCTGCTATGAGTGATTAGCATCTGATGTGTGATTGATGCTGGAATCATCGGAGGCAAAGCAAAGCAGGTTCATCATCATAGCGCATCATGTTCGAGGCAGTCAGAGCTTCGCATGAATATTAACGTGTTCCAGCAGCATGCAGGAGATGTTGGGTCCAGGTTTCATGCAGAGGCCACGAAGACAGACCTTTCTGGCCTGGAAAACTCAAATTCATCAAGATTTCTACTTTCAGTTAAAAGTCTTTAAGCTCCTCTGGTGTATCTGTTCATCTTCCTTCCTTTCCTTTTCTTGTTGTCTCTGCATTTCCTTTTTTATTGCTTATTTCCTCTTTAATCTCTTACTGTATATTCTTTTTTTGGTCCATTTCCTTTCATCTCTTTGTACCTTATCTCGCCATCACCCCGCTTTTCTTTTCTGCATCTTTTCCCTTCTGTTTTCTGCATCCACAGTAAACCACATGTGTGCATTATGTTCAGGAAAACGCGAGCAGATTGGTGTCTACATTTCTTATCTCCTCTTCATTTCTCTCATGCTCTATTTTTACCATCCATGTATAATTATTGCTCCCTCTCTCTCTCCTCCGTGGTGTTGGTGACTGATGCTCGCTCGGCCCGGGTGCTTGTCTTGTTCTGCCGTGCCTCTAATTGAAGGTTGTACATTATCATTAACACAGTTGACGGGATGAGCGGAACCTCGCTGGCAGCTGTAAACACTGATCGCTTCTGACCGTAATGGGCTCCACCTATCAGAGGGGATCATGTATCCTTCCTCTCAGAACTGCATCTACTGCTGTCAGGTTTTTTTAAACAAATCAACTCCAAATAAAAAGCACAAAGTTTATACAGCCAATAATAACCTATAATTACTAAAGATTGAAAAAGTTGTTAAAATGCACGGTGATGCAGATGTGCACCGTTCAGACCCCATCCATCCATTTTCTACACCGCTAATTTAAATTCAGGTTTGCAGGGAAGATGGAGCCGATCTTAGCAGCATCTTCTGGGGAAGATGGGGGTTCCAGTTGTAACATGTAGAGATTATTACATCACTTTCAGTTAAAAAGACATGCTATTTTTTTTTTCCAACTTTTTTCAACTTGTGTACGACAGATTCCCATCCCAGGCCAGCCAGGTGTGGCAAAGTAAAAAACTTAAGTCGATACTTCAGCTTCTACAGAAGTGTTTTTAAACCCTAGTATGTGCAGCAGGCTTCTACTCAGGTAAAACCCCTAGTATCTCTACTTCTACATGAGTAAGAAACTAGTATCTGTACTGTACATGAGTAAAAGTATTTGTACTTGTGCCTGAGTAACAACTCTAGTATCTGTGCATCTACATGAATAAAACCCCTTAATCTTAATCTAACCCTAAAAACTTAATTTTTTCAAGGCAGCAAGTTTGTGTAATTTTTTAAGTAGAGAGAACTCATTAGATTTCAAAGTACAGGAAGCGGACTACGACTGCAGTAACTGGGATTGTGAACTGGGATTTGTAGGTGTGAGCCCTCATTGCACCATCCAACCCTCCAGCTCTGATCTTCAAGCGCTGCTGTCCTTGAGGTTTTAAATGTTTCTCTGCTGACTCAGAGGAAACGTTTCTCCAACATCTGGTAAACTTCTGAACAAGCCTCCTGCCGAATGAGTCCGGTGTGATGCTGCATGAAAACATCTAAAACCTGCAGCACAGTCGCCTTCATTGGTTGGTGACCCCTGTTGGAAAGAAAACATTAAAAGTGAGGTTTTTCTCCACTTTAGAGAGATTTGAGTCATTTTCCCTGCCGCTACCTGCAGCGTCGGTGGTGGGGAGGAAGCTATCCGGTCATATTTGAGGGTATGAACTGGTTTCTGTTTTTTTAGGAAGCCGTACGGATCCACACTCATTTAGCCGAGTGAGCAGAACGCATCCTCAGAGTTCATCCTGGGATCAACATCACAGCAAACAAATGGATTCAGGATTTGCAGAAAGAAATCAGAAGTGGTGTCTAAAGATGCATGAGGGCCTGAGCTGCCATGGACAAATCGTGTGTGTGTGTGTGTGTGTGTGTGTGTGTGTGTGTGTTAACTTGTGGGGCATAAACGCTGACCTTGTTAGCATCAATAGTCCTCAGAGTCCCGCAGAGACTCAGGTTCAGTCTGTCCACAATGGATGGAAGTCAATTCAATTTCTAACAAAGATAACTGCAAGCCTGTGTGTGTGTGTGTCACGCCGTTTCTTTGAAGTCTCTGTCAGCGTGTCTCTCGACTCTTTGAAGTCTTTGTGAATTCTGCTGAGCTGTCATCTGAACACAGTGTGTGTGTGTGTGTATCCGTGTGTGTGTTCATATACAGTAAAGTGCTGATGTGATTCCTCGCCACCGTTTCTGATGCGGAGCACAAACTGCCTGCCAGGTCGCAGCAGCTCTGGGAGACATTTCATGATTATCTTACGGATTTATTTATTTTTACTCATTAGCAAGAAGAGCTTAAAATAACTTATTCTACAGTGAAAAAGCAGGATTTGTTCAAAAAGATTTCAGGCTGGCAAATATTTAATCAGAGGGGGTCAGAGACACTGTTGGCTTTATCTACTAATGCTCGGTGTGATGGACCAACCAGGTGAGGGAAATTTGCTCCATATCAGCATGATAGCATGACACAGCAGCTGCACCATGATGGGAATCTCCCGTTCCACCACATCTTACTGTGGAATCCATCGCATCCTGGATGTGAGCTGTGTGACATGGAGCCTCATCCTGCTGGAAGCAGCATCAGAAGATGCTCCTCTGGCTCAGAGAGGATGGACATGGAGGCTGTGCTGCTTAAAGCAGGCCATGCTGGGACTAAGGGTCCAAAGTGGGCCAAGAAGATGGATGGATCCATGCTTCCATGATGTTTCCAGCAGACTCTGATCCCGGCATCGGGCTGACAGGAGGGGCCCGGTGAGGTCTCCTGCTGCTCGCCGGTCCACACAACAGCTCACTGCATGTTTTCTCCTCTGCAGACCTCTCGTGGCTGTGTGTGCAAATCCCAGTAAATACTCACACCAAGAACCACACATCTCCATTCTTCCTCATTCAGATGGTCAGTTTGATCTTCATCAAGTCGTCTTCACCGGGTCTACATGACCAGATGCTGCCGTGTGATTGGCTGGTTAGATGCACTATTTGTGTTGACAAATTCAGTTTGTTTACATTTCCTCTACCTGTCATTCTTTATATGGTTATTAAGTCTGTAGCTCCATGGTAAATACCGTATGTATCATTTAAGGAGATACTGATAATTTTTATTCCTGTTGTTTAATTATATGATGTAATGCATGGTGGTTTTTATCAATAATAAATGTGCCTCTGGTTTAATGTCTGAATATAGTTTTAACTCACTGGGATGGGATTGATAAGCTGATTCAACCACACCCCTCCTTTCTTTTTTTGGGCAGTTTAATATGTTTTGTCATTACGTTCTAATAAACTATCTCAATATGTATAAAAGAGGTATTTATTTGAGAATCTTTTTTTTTTTAAATGAAATATTCTCTGCTGTCATGAAGTGATATCTCTAACTTGAAGCAAGCCGCTTGTTTTAAAATGTTTTCCCTTTCTAAGAAATCTGATTGGTCGGGAGGCGGTGCTTGCACCTGCGACAGGGTCTGGAGCAGGTTGAGTTTGCAGCATCAGTTGCCATGGTGATCGATAAAAAGAGAATCAGCTTCGTAATGCTGAGCCTCAAGTTACTGGATCAGCATCTGATCCGCCTCAACCCCGTCTTTAGGCTACTTTCTGCTTCTGCCTCTTTTTAAATAATGGAGCACAGCTCAGGGGAAGCAGGAGGATGAAAGGTTTCCACCCAAAAAACTCTCAGATCAATCGGATCTGCATCAGTTTGTCTGGGATGTTTATTTACGTTTCCACATCAGATCTTTTTAACTTGAATATAACAAGTGAAGCTGCTTTCTAAACTTTATCCCGGGTCAGCTGCTGCCTGAGGCGGACGGCAGACATCACAGAAGTCTGATTCCTCTGCAAAGAGAAAAAACAGCTTGTCATTCAGGCTGAGGCGCTGCAGCCTCCCCTTCCTCTGCCTGGGAAAACAACTGTTGGTTTAAAGCCGGTGAAGGCTGGAAGTGTGAGGAATTTGGACAAATATAAGGGACATGAAGTAAATAAGTGACAAAAACACACAAAGCAGCGCTCTGTGATGCCAACGCACTCCTCGTGCACGAAGAATCAGGATCAGTTTGAGTCAAACTTTCGTTTCGGTTCATAAAATTTTAACATGATGCATGTCAGTCTAACGGGACCGGAAGCTGCCATAGATAAAAAAATAAAAAATAAGAAATGTTGAAAGCAAAGCTCATTGTTGTATTTTGTACATTATGATATTATTACTATTAGTATTATATGTGGGATTTGATTGAATATTTCGAGATGGTGTAAAAGTGTGAATATTTACCATAGACAACGGGTTTTGGACTAAATAAGCACTTTTTCCAAAACCCTTATTGAACTTTAAAAGTTTGGATTTGGTGTTTCTGATATTTTTTGTTTTAGTTAAAACCAATAATACAAAAAAATAGATTAGTCCAGGTGTGTCTGACCTGAGTAAATGGCCAGACACACCCGGATTAATCAGTTTGTCCAGTAATAAAAGACAGGAAACAAAGCAGCTGGCTAAAGTTCAGGGAGTTGTGCATGAAGCCCATTGATCCCAGAAAAGTGTTAATGGTATATTTAATGGTTGGAAATTATTATTTGCTTTATTTATTGTTCATTCTACTTAAAACTCTACAATATGGTTTCTATGATCTTTGGTGATTTTTATTTTAGGAACAATACGTTCCAGATATTTAACATTATGAATTAGATGCATCTCTCGTCTCTGACTTCTGAATCATTCAGAAAGAAAAGGTCCTAGCTCAAAGGATGAACCAGTAGGGTCCGAAGAATCCGTTTCAACTGGATCTTTAGGCTTTTCCTCATGTCTTTAGTTTCATGCGTAAAAGAAACAAAGATCGGGCAGACTTACGGACAGAAAACAGGATTTTAGCAGCAACAAAGTGGAAACTTAACATCTGTGAGCTCTGAGCAGAAACTGGACACATGGAGGATAATTGTTGGTAGAATCTTTGTCTTTTCATCTTCTGTAATTCTTGATGCAGCATCGCCCTGGTAATGAAGGGAACATGATATTTAAAAGGTCCAGATCTTTTGACTAAGTGCAGTATGTACGCAAACCCGGACCCAATCTAGTCTAGTCTAGTGAACTATTGATTTTACACCATGAATTTTCCGTCACCTCTGGTCTTAATCCTCTGAAGGGTCTTAGACTTTGTTCAGGCTTATGTGGTTCAGTTCTGATGAATTCCTAATGAAAAATCCACCCTAAAGGAAAAAGGAGCCACTCTGAGGTACTCATCTTGTTTTTATATTGTCGTATACTCGCCATTAAGATCTGAAGTTCAACTGATACTTCAGATACAACTGAGTGTCATCAGCATAAAACTGAGAAGAAACACCACGTCTCGTGTCCAGAAGGGATCATTTAAAACGGACTAAAACTTTGTGAACATGTTCACAGTTTAAAGTGTTTGTGTTGGTCCTCCTCAGGTCTGGCGGTGCTGCAGAGGATCCTGGACACGGCGGCGGAGCACAGCTGGCAGGTCACCTCCGTTAACCTGGACACCCTGACAGAGACGGCCTTCATCAAGCTGCTGGCCGACCTCGACTACAAGAAGGACTTTCAGATCATCATCGACTGCGAACTGGAGCGCCTCAACTCCATCCTCAACCTGGTAAAAGACCGCCTGACCTGTCTTTGTCCAGTCCGTTCATTTTGCAGCCGTAGGGTGCTCAGGTTGTTGACTAACTATACAAATGGCTCCGATTGAGAAGCTACATCACGTCATGAAATGCCACAACGTGGGTCTCACTTATATGAAATGATGACCCCCTTCCCATTGTCTCTGCCCCCATCAACATTGCATCCTATCTGCACGCTGAGCCTCTATGGACAGTAAAAAACGATCTTTTCTCTACTCTCATCTTATCTCTTCCTCCTCTTTGGCTCTGTGTAGTTCCCTCTCTTCCTCCGGTAATGTCTTCTAGTGTTTCTTTGCTGAATGCACCAGTGTGCATTTAAATGGCTGTTGTCTTTACATCCGCCTGCTACCGTGTAACGCAGTGCAAAGCGAAACTCAGTGGGCAGCGTCCTGGATGTGACGCTCTAAAAATGCACTGTGCCCTCGAACAAGTCCAGAAAGCAGAGTTTGATTGTCAAAGTTATATAGTTGGTCTTTAAGATAACACTTAAAAGTTAAACTTTCACCGCAGCCTGCAGCTGTGTTGCATTCAGGGAAGCTTGGAAATCCCAAATCTGACAAATCTAATAACCTACAAATTATATTAACTAATACTGAGAAATAAACAAATCAGCATTGATTGTGTTTCGAGTCTATGTGGGATGGCGAGCAGCTTATAGAAGTATTTTACATTATTTACCGTACCGTCCTCTTCCACTTATCCGGGGTCGGGTCGCGGGGGCAGCAGCCTAAGCAGGGAAGCCCAGACTTCCCTCTCCACGGCCACATCAGCCAACTCATCCGGGGGGATCCCGAGGCGTTCCCAGGCCAGCCGACAGATATAATCCTTCCAGCAGGTCCTGGGCCGACCCCGAGGTCTCTCCTCCCGGTGGGACGTGCCCAGAACACCTCCCGAGGGAGGGGTCCAGGGGGCACCCTGACCAGATGCCCAAACCACCTCATCTGGCTCCTCTCGATGCGGAGGAGTAGCGGCTCAACCTCGAGCCTCTCCCGGATGACCGAGCTCCTCACCCTATCTCTAAGGGAGAGCCCGG
>JAVQJG010005484.1:0-11830 GCA_036024015.1 Craterocephalus amniculus | reverse complement strand
AATGTGTGTGACAGGAGGCAGGCTCTTCAGACTCCACCTGGTGTCAGCAGGTACGGACAGATGAGGAGTTTGAACCGGCTGTGGTGGGTTTAGATGAGCTCTTCCTGAGTGTTGAATGTGTTTTACAGTGTGGCCATTAAGCTTGAAACTTTGGATGATCAGTCCGACTGGGCAGCGCCGGCCCAGCTCGATGTGCGTTCAGCTTTAATAGAGAGGTCAAGAGTTCAGAGTTTGACCAACCTTTCTGATGGCACAGCTGTCACCCTTTACCCTCCTTTTGTGCAGAGAAGCCAGAGCCGGAGAACCAGAATCATCCCAGAGCACGTTTATTTGTGCTCTCGCTGCCATGCAACTCTGCCAGAAGGTTCCCCCTCACCATCCTCCGAGCGCATATATTATAGAAAATGATAAAGATGGCATACCTATAATTTGAAAACAGATGGTTTGGTTCTTTTGAATATTTATAACAATCAAAAACAATTTCTCCTGCACCAACCTCAGTATTCACCCGGAGGCTGGCAAGGTGTTAAAACATTCATTTTAATGAAACTGGATGGAGGGGGGGGAGCAAAACAACGCTTTGTTTTTTTTATCTCAGGTGAGGGAAAACAGTTGAAGTAAATGTTGGGAGGGCAAAGAGCCGACTGTATGGGGAGACTTGGGAGCACACATGCGTCAGAACGACATGCTTGTCGAGGGCCCCGATCTGCTTGAAGTTGTCTCGAACAGATTGTGTGAATAAAAAGCTGAAAAATAAAAAAAGAGGATTATCTGTTTACATTGCCTAACTCCACAGCTGCTTTCCTCTTTCTCTTTGAAGGTAAATATCTTTCTTGCCTCTTGCTATTTCACATCAAAAGATGTTTATTAAAAAGAGGAAAAAAAGGAAAGTTAAAGCCTTAAAATACCCACTCTGAAAGAAAAACACAAACTCAACGGCATTTGATGAAAAGAAGAGATAAAAATCTTGTTTTATGTCATTTATTTTCTTTTTTTTCCAAAACGATTCTAAAAGTTTGCATGCCCTATATGTTCTTTTTGTTTTGGATACTGGGCTTTACCATATCCCTATATTTTATTATTTGTTTCGACAAGCTGCATGTTTCACAAGTGTTTATATTATGTTTGCATGTCCCACAATGAGAATCTAAAGTCTCTCCCTCTCTCTCCTCAATCAATCTCTCTCTTTCAGAGTATGATTTCCTCCATTGTGAACAGCACTTACTATGCAAATGTGTCGGCGGCGAAGTGTCAGGAATTTGGGCGCTGGTATAAACATTTCAAGAAGACAAAAGATATGATGGGTAAGCAAAACGGAGGGCCGCAAAGTATGGCGCTCACACTTTTTGTCTCTTTTGCACACACATTTACACATTCACACCAGTCATCATTACAATATGTGCCCTAACCAGCCGACTCTTTGTCTTCCTGCTGTTGCATGCAGAACGAATACATTTTTATCCCGTTATCTAATAATTCCAGATTACTCTGCGCAGTTGAACCCAGTGTTATCTTTGAATCATCCATTATTGCCTTAACTACTGCCAGAGCCAAACTAAGGCCTCTGACTTAAATTTTTTATTTTTGCCTGCATGTGTGTGGGTTTAACTCTTAAGTTTTTCCCCCTCAATCAAAGGTGGTGATGACTTTAACTGGCCGTCGCCTTGTCTGAAATTCAATTAAATTTCCTTATCTACCCTCCACCAATGCATTGCTTTATATCATCTCCAAAATGTCTCCTTTGACCTGCCAGGAAATGGGGTTACGCTGTATAATACCAATGACACCAGGCTGAAGCGATATATTTTTGATTAAGCAGAACGGCTTCGTGTATAGAGACTCACAAGGCAGTGCAGTGTTGAGATATTAGTTTTAGCAATCTGTTGAACTTAATCTTTTTTCTTTGCCAGTGTGCTACTGCGCACAGTGATGACAGGAGAGATACTATATCAAAATGTTTTCACAGCCTCCATGCAAATAGTGCGTTGTGATCATATCTTATCTGATCCTTTTTTTTTTCTTTTCTTCCTCCTGTTAAAGTGACAACATTAGTTACTTCAGACCTGCTCCACTTGTGTATTCTCTTGCATACTCCTACACATTTTCTGTTACAGTTGTTTTTCTATCTGGTTTTTATGCAGCTGCCAGTCTGGCGTTTTAGCGATGCTGATGTTTTATTCCTGCGTAGCTGGAGTGGGAGAGCCAATCTGTAGAAAGCCTTAACCCCTGTGTTTCTCTCCTCACGACTCCACTCTGTGTGCTGTGTGTCTGTGTGCGGATGTGTTTGTGCGTGTGCGCGCCCTTTCAATCCCACTGTGCAGGCATGCGCCAACCCTCCCAGCTGGAGGGCTACCTGGGGACGTGTGTCCTCCGCGAGAGCCCGCGTGCCAATGCACTAGGTACGTTACAACGTGGGCACACACACAAACACACGTATACAGACGACTTTGCGTTGATTTTCTCAATAGATTTTCTCCGTACCTGCAGTATTTTTCCTGCCTGAATGCCTGATAGTTAAAGTAAATCTCAGCTGTAATCTTTGTCTTGCTATATAAACCATTTTAAAGTGATCTGAAATTATAAGTGTTGCTGAGTTTGTTTGGAGTTGGCCTCCTCTTCTAAGTCTACTACCTGAGTGTTGAAAAAGCTTGGCTAAAGAGCTTTTTTGTCTCTGCTTGTTGACTCTTGGAAACGCCTTGTCCCTCTTTCTGTCTGAAAGTCTCTGTTTAAACTGCTGTGTCTTTAAGACCGATTGGTCACAAGTGTTTGTGCAGACGGCTTCGTATTCTTTCTCATGGGGTTAACTATCCTACTGTAGACAAGTGAGGGAAGAAAAACAGGGCGTTTTATGCAATTGCCTTAATTCTATGTAATCTTGATTTTAAAGATGCATGAAATGCTTCACTTTTCACCTCAGTGCTTCTGTATGGTTGTCTCCGGTACATCAAGTCCTGATAAGCCCCTAACCACATATGTATTTGTACACAAAAGCAGTGATAACATCTCAAGATGTGCCCTCTCACATTCAGACAAACTCTAGCACCCACATGCCATGTTGGCCAAACCTCAGATACAACACTTGGCACACGAGCCTGAGGTGCCCACCACAGGTTCGTGGCAACACCCCCAACTTGCATTCACAATGAGCGTGGCCACAAATGGAAAGGACAACACAGGAGATGATGCCAAATATAAAGGCTGGAAGAAGCAGCAGGGCCATCCGTTTGTGCTCTGGCACTAGCATCTTATGATGCTCTGCGTTTACAACGCCACAATGCATTTAACAAGCAGTTGGAGCCTGAAGTCACAGGGAGTAAGTACCTGGTCACGGATACTGCCAACTTCCTCAGCTGGAGTGGTGTTACCAGCAGCCAGCGGGTGTGGCAGGGCTTCTTTTGACTTGTGCAGGGAGGTGAACATATGAGCGAGAGTTGGGTCAATGTCTCCTTCTCATTCCCTCTCTCTCACATTCAGAAACACACTCAGTCCCTCCCTCCTGCAGCCCACATCCCATTCCCATTGTGTGTTTAATCCGGGGCTCTTTTGTGGCAGGATTCCACACGAGGACTCCCGCTTCTGTGGCAGCCTTTTTCTCCCAGGGCCTGCCATGCTCTTCTGTCACCCCTTCTCTTTTCAATTTGCATGGAAATGCCTCCATGTGCCTCTGTGTTTGTGTGTTGTGAGTATGCCCCCCAGCAGTCTGTGTGAGCAAGCATATGCACACACACACATTCGCATGTGAGTGAATAGGCACGCCATACCATCAGAGCCGTGGAATGCCAGGGATTATGAGCAGAGATGTGATTATTACCAAGTTTTTTTAATTTTAATTTCTTTCCTTTTTATTTCTGTCGTCCCCACCCCTTCAGTCCACATCATTCGTTTTTGACAAACTCTCAATACAGCCATCTTGGCCGGGTGTGTTTTTACCGACAGTTAAAAACAAACACCAAACGGCATGTACGCCTGAATATTGTGGATATTTCTGGAAAACATCCATCCTCTTAATCTTTCATCTAACTGTAAAATTCCTCTTTTTGGAGCCCCCCGTCGTCTTTTTCCCCCTGTTAACACCAATCTCATGCAGGATGTGGAGGCCGCAGCCCACTGAGGTGTTAATGTTGCCATTTCGTATGGATTCTTAAACGCTGCCCCCTCAATCATTCGGCACAGTATATGCAAAAATCCAACCTCAGCATAAGTGATTTCCTTAAAGAAAAGCAGCGACCTGAAAACATTCAGCTGTTCCAACTGCTTATTCACTTTATTGTGGGTAGTACTTTGAATGTTAAATAATTGTTTTCATCCTCTAAGCTCATAATTTAAACCTGTCTTAAAATATTCCCCAGCAGCCATTATAGGACTTAAGGATTCCCAAAGCAAGAGATACCACAAACATCTCCAGAAAATGCCATTAAATGATCGCACATGGATTTTTCTTTTTTTCTTTTAGTTTTCAGGGTGTTCAAGCCAAATCAGTAACAGATTCAAACAAGGTAGTTCTATATCCTCAGATGTGTACACCCTCTGTCTTCGTCCACTTCTTCACATTTATATTTAAACCATCCTCCCCTAAAAATGTCATATTGGCCAGCGTGTGTTCCTTATTTTAGAATTAAGGATGCAAAGGGAGAATCAGATTTAGCAGTATTGCTTCTGCCTTTGTGGATACACACACGCACATTAATCCTGCACCTACACACACACACACACTCCACTGTTTGTGAAGGATGTTTTTTTTTTTTTCCACATGAGGCCAAAGACATTCTGAACTTAATTTTGAAGGCATGGGTTGTGGAAGACACAGGTCAAACACAATGAAGCTCTTTTATCTGCGTTTCCATCTTTTTCGCCTTTCCTTTTTTTCCCGACCACTAGCTGGCTGACTAGCTGTGTCATATTCAGCCGGGAGGAAGAGGGCTTTGAAGGGCACTGGTAATGGGAAAGACACCAAAATCCAGTAACTTTGGGACAATAATTTGGTTTCCTTGATTCGGTTTGGAAGCCTCGCTGGTTGCAAAAATGTATTCCCCATCCCATAGAGAGTAAAGAGGAATGTTAACTGACAGGCAAAGATCCACCCGGGGCAAAAATCTGATCCAAAACAGACGAGGTCTGTTTCATTTCTACTGATTAGAGACTATGGTTATGGTCCCATCAGACTGATGTTCATGATTGGATGAAAGAAATCTGAATTTTAACAGCGCTCCTCCTTTTTTCTTTATAAACATCAGCACTTCTCTGTTTCTTTGCGGTGTGTTCCGTAATTGATTTTAAAAGAGCCCATATTCATTAATGTGCCTCCCTCTCTCTGCAGCGGAGATGGACGGCCTGTCTGATCTGTCCCCTCCTGGCTCAAACCACAACCACAACCACCTGGGTTTCTCCCAGCAGCAGCCTATCCCCGGCAGCACGGCAGAGCAGACCCCCTCCTCGCCAGTGCCGCCTCTTTCTCACGCTCCACCACCACACGGGGGACAGGCCGGCGGCCGGCAGCCCCAGCTTCCCGGTTTGCACCACCCAGGCTTGGTGTCCACACCCATCAGCCCCCAGCTGGTCAACCAGCAGCTCGTGATGGCACAGATCCTCAACCAGCAGTATGCAGTGAACCGGCTGCTGGCACAGCAGTCCTTGTCACAGCAGTACCTCAACCATCCGCCCGTCAACCGCAGCTCCCACACCAAGCCCCTGGAGTCGCAGGTGGCGTCCAACACGGAGGTTTCCTCAGAAATTTACCAGTGGGTGAGGGACGAGCTGAAACGGGCCGGCATCTCACAGGCCGTCTTTGCCAGAGTGGCCTTCAACAGAACCCAGGTGAGGACAGAAAACCAGACACTTCGCCCCCATATCATCTCATGTCCCCAACCCTTTTTCTGGGATTAATATTAGTCCATTTTCTTTTGTCTGAAAACAGTAGTGGCCATCTAGCCCGTTCAGTTGGTCTGGTGGTGTCCATTTTAATAACCTAAAGAAATGGAGTCCCTTACCCCGGCTATAAAAAGGAAGAGGCAAACGGGAAGAATTGGGTTTGGGTCTTTGTTTAAAGCAACAACCATCAAAAAAGCAAAGAGTTTTTATCTCCTGGGAAATCTCCTTGGCTGCAGACTGAGATCCAGACATCTCAGACTGAATCAAATTAGATAATAATGCAGATCAATTGAATTGACCTTTGTTATGGACTCCATTATCATTCCCATTAGTTAGTCAAAATTATTTAGTTTTGTATATTTGGAGCATTCAGGATTTTATTCCAAGTAAAACATGACTCCGTCATTAGTAGTTTGATGTAATTGAATGAAAAATAAGCACAAATGGTTGATTTAAAAAGCCCAGGAACGTTTCAGCTTAACAACCGTTTCCTGGAAAGCTGCTCATCTTTGGTTATGACATCATGAGGCACAAGTGAAGGTACACAATAAATAAAAAATCCACACATACATATCTCAATCTGTAATGGTCCCATTTAGGACATCAAACCTCAAACCATCAAACCCCTTGCTACAAAAGGTTTCCCACCAGAATCCTGCTTCGAAGAGAAATACATCAATTTAAGAAATAAGCAAAACAATTTCACGGTGGCTCGTTTGCAAAGAATTGTAAGACAGGCTTACTGTTTGAAGCCACAGCCTATATCTCATTCATAATTATCATTCACTACAGATAAGATCTCTACTGTACATGAATCGAGCTGGCAGTCTGCCATGTGAACAAACCCAGGTTTGGTTATGTAGATTCCCTTCATACTCAGAGGCCTAACACATGCACACACAGAGAGGGCAGGGGAATTTCTTTTAGATATTCTGTTCATAAATATATGTACAGTATTTTGAAAGTTGCAGGACTTCTTCGCATAGAGTAACTGGAGCCATCATATCTGGACATTTATTTTAGTTAGGATCCAAACAAAAGCTTTTAAAACAAAACATAACATTTACATGTCTTCACTGGGTCACAGTTGCAGTCAGACATGTTCTGTTATCCCAATCATGACGTGAGTTAACAAGCATCACATGTTTGAGTGAAACAAATCATTTTGACATGCACAGAATTGTCCAGAGACAGCAGTAGAAGCAGAAACTGTGATTTCCTGTGTAAACAAACGCTGCTGCATTTTTATGGCTGTCCTAATGATTTCAGATTCTCCTTCTTAATAATAAGCTCTTTTTAAATGTTAAGCAATGCATTTGTATTGCATACCATTGAGTTTTGTTTTAACCGGCATATTTTTTCCACTAGCTGTACCATTTTAGTTTTTTAATTTGATGCAAATAAAACCATCAGTTAAATGAATTTGTTTTTATGCACATTGCCATACTGTACCCTGCCATACAGGGATGGAGATGGACCAGCAGCAGTGTTCTGCTAAGTTCAGTGACAGTATTCCTATGTACCCTCCTATGAAGATATTTGCACATTCCTCAAATTCTGTTTTCCTCCTTCCGTCAGCAGCAGTCTGCTGCAGGTAAAACTCCAGCTCTGATTTAGTTGCTCGTAATATCAAGCTCTCAATTGAAAATTGAACCGATGCCATGTAAAAAAAGTTGAATTGTATTAGGGTGTCAGCAAATCAACACCATTTTCCTTCTACTTGCAAAAGCTTCCCAAACAAACAGAAAGATAGATGTGTGTGCATCACATGGTGAAGTCAGACAGTGGTGTTTTTGTGCAGATTGGAAAGCTCTCACACAGCCTCATCTGTGGCTGATATGAGGAATTAGCCCTATGTGCCGTTGGAGAGTGTGCCTTTAGAGGATTATTTATTAGATTAGTTTTTTTCAACAGCCGTGTTAATAAAAAGGAGGGGGAGGTGTGTTACATAGTGACACGAAGGAGGCGGTCGTCGATGCAGGAGGTAGATCTGAAGAAGCACAAGCAAAGAGCTGTGATCACTTTTTTTTCTCTTTTCTTTTTGAGGAAATTGACCAGAGATACACAGTCAGGGGTTGATGCCAGAAAATGATAAGCACGCACAGGCTTAAGAATGTAGACTCTGACACTTAATTCATATGTCTCCTGGAAACCTGCATAAATTAAGGTCATCCAGTCTAAACATGGGAATTTTTTGTTCACACTTGCCATGACGTATGTTTTAATTGACAGAAACTGATCATTAATCCAAAAGGACTTACATTCATGCAAAAAAAAGCACAAGCATGTTTTCCACATCACCTTGTTTTATTACCAAATCACACGTATTGATGGTGAGAGAAGCAGAGCAACGCTTTGCACAGTGTGTGGCCAAGAGCTGATGAAAAGGCCCAATCACACATCTCTGATAATGGAGTCATCGCTGTCTCATAATGATGGAATTGAGCGCTATTGAAAAGTAAACAGAGGATCCGCTGATTGCCCACTGAAAAAGACATTTCATGCAAATAGCTGTACACTTATCAGAGGCAGCCTAAAAACATGTCAGATGTGCAAAATTACAAGTTCAGAGATGAAACACAAGTTTCAGTGGAGCGGTTTTGTCCTCCATAAATGAACTGACGGAGCAGAGAGATTTGTTTTCACTTCAAGATAAAAAACAGCCGAAGAGAAGAACAATGTGTTGGGTGGGATAAAGAAAGGCAGTGGACGAGGGCAACATATGCCCCGTTTCCACTGAGCGGGTCGGTACGGGTCGGTACGGGTCAGGTTTGAGCGTTTCCATTGTGGAAGCGACCCATTGAAGCGACCCGTTCCGGACCATTTATGGCCCCACTTCAGTTGTGGGTCCATCGAAAATGGAACGGTACGGTTTGGGCGGAGCTGCTGGCGTCATGCAACACCACGCATTGATTCGCGGACAGAAACAAAAACAAAACACCTCACAAAGCAGCGACACAAACTCCGTCGGTCCATGCTGGAAATAAACAATAAAAAAGGCTTCAAACATCAGCAGGGTCTGATCGGCACTGGAGCTTTAATGTTTCCTCCCACGTTTGGAGCTGAAGTCACGTAAAATCAGCTGATGCAGCGATGAGGAATTAAAACGTTTATAGAGACAGAGATCATGTTGTTTTAGCTTCACATGTGTCGCGCTAGCATGACGCCGTGCTGGAAGCCACGCATGCCGGCGATGGCTCGACTTTCAGTGGAAATGCTTCTCTGAATGGGCCGGACCATTCAGGACCGTACCGACCCGTACCGACCCGACCCGTACTCCTCAGTGGAAACGAGGCTTAAGAAGACTTTTGGAGGAGTGATTGGAAAACCATCTCAACTAACTCCTGGGTGTGGAATTTACTCATACATATGTTAATAGAACTGAAGAATGATTTAATACGCGGTGTGTTTGTGGCCAGACAATATAAATAGTATGTGGGGGTATAAAGTAACTGCAAAAGATAAATTTTAAGGAGGCATGCTAATGCGTTTCCTTAAGGACACTGTTGAATATATTTTTTCATAGTGTTGGTGTGTTTGAAACTAAAATTTATGTTTAAAATGTCTTTCACAAATCAAACTCCAGCAAACAGCACTGCTGGGATCCAGAGACAGGGACTGGTGGGACTGGTGATATTTTCCATCATGACGGCACTGCCGTGTTGTGTCTGTCTCTTCGTTAATGGGATCATGTTGTTCACTTTGAGGAGTAAACCAGTTTTTCGGGAAACATCTCACTATATTCTTCTGTTTAACCTTCTGTTTGCAGACACTCTTCAGTTGGCACAAAGTCAAATGTTGTTTCTTCTGTCTTCTCTACGAATAATATTGGTGTATACTGTATGCTGTGCCCTAATAGCATTAAACAGTATGTCACATGTAATCTCACCTCTCACACTGATATGTAGCTGTTTGTTATCCACTCAGGCATGCTGCTTTTGTCACTGTTAGAAACACAGGGGTGGCTATTTGTGCAATCTGGGTCATGAGCTCATTCCATTTTTTGGTTCGGTTGAATCTTATGATTATTTTCGCCTTATTGATTTTCAGCATGTGAAGATGACAGACTTTTGTGGAAAAGATAGCCTGCTCCTTGACGCAGTTTCTAAACTTTATGACAAAACCTTCACCTATGTTCTCTTTGTTTTAGCAGGGGGAAGTATAATTTTCTCCTATCTTGGTATTATTGTAGCAGCTAAATCAGCCTCCACAGACAAAGCTTCAGCTAGGAAGACCCATAAGACTCTGCTACTACATCTGGTGCAGCTGGGCCTCAGCATGTCTTCAACTATGTACAACTCCCTGCTCATTTTTGTCTCCAGTCATCTAGAAAGAGTTTCAGCCATAAACATACAGATTCTTCTTTACATTTCTCTCATTATAGCTCCTAAATGTCTGAGCTCCCTCATCTATGGTCTCAGAGACCAGACCATCAGACCTGTCCTCATGCACCATCTCAGCTTTCAGTGCAGAGTTTTAACTGTAATCTCTGTCAAATAAACACGATGGCAGAACATTTACCACGTGAGTCATTTTATTTGGAGAACAGAATTTGACTTAGTTACAAAAAAGTTTCCTGATCTCTTGTAGACAAAATCATTTGTCCTACATTATACCAGACATAAATCTGTGAATCGCAGCAATACAGTTGATTACTCCGAGTTAGGTTATATTGTTAAACACTACTGTTAAAATGACTTTAATCCCAATCTTGCAACATGACTAAGAAATATATCTCCAATCTTAAATGAAGGTGTGACATTACCCTTTCTCTTAAGCTTGTATTTTTTTCATTTTAAAGGAACATTAAGGAGTTTAAAACATTAAAAATACTTATTTTCCACCACAAATATGTTATAAATATTCAATGATGTGTTGGATGAGCCCTGACATATTCATTGCAAGTACCATTAACTGTGCTAACTTATCACTTGAATAGCTGAAGTGCCGGTCCAGCAATTTCACTTATTTGGGAAAAAGTTTCAGAGAATGTGACGTAATGCGTGCTCCCGCTAGCTTTAGGTTTCGTTTTGACCCCCATTATTCCGCCAGCTGCTTAACGAGCGACAACTTAGTAGGGAGGATGGATCCCGCAGAAATTAAGAAAAGATCGGCTTTTAGTACTGGCACAACTCCAGCACAGACCCCTGGAAAGCAAAAGAAATTAAAAGGCTACTCGAGCACGGCTAAAAGGAAGAAGAAGGAGGCTGACCGGAGCAGGGCAAAGGCGAGAGTAAACATTGGACTGGCAGCATTTGACCGATGGAGAAAGTTCAAAACCACACTTGGCTTGAAAACGGATGCCCTGGTGGCTGGTCTTCTACTTAAAAGGTAAGAAAAAACATCTATATTCCATTACATTGGTTATAAATGTAATAGACTGCTATCAAAGCGATATCAGCACATGGAATATTAATATTATGATCAACAAGTTGTATGCTTTCAGCTGAAATACGTTAGTATTACTTGGTTAGTAATTAGTTAGTGAATATGTTTTGTCCGTTGTTAATCGTTAGTGAAAATGCCTCACAATATCTACAACCTGGTAAACAGTAATAGAATGCGCTTATCAGCAGAAGTACTGTCAAAGTTCAGCCATTTGATTCAGTTTTTTTGGAAAAGGAATACATCTAAAAGTTGCAAGGTTATTGCTTTTGAGGACCAGTTATGTGCACCTCTGCAAAAACTATATTTTGATATTCAAGAAATATTTTGTTTTTACTATCACACATAATGGAAATACTTTTTTTTTTTTTTAGAATGTGTGGCGAGGTGTGATCCGACATGTGGAAGGGGAAAATAGTGGTCTCTCTGAGGGACTACCATAAAGGAGAAGTGTTCGGCCAGATGACCCAAGGCTGCTAGCTCCTCTGTCTGGCATTGTGCCACCATCACCAGGCGAACTAGTGCAGACACAACGCCATACAGGACAGGTAATAAATTATATTCTAGTTTTTCTCTG
>JAVQJG010005444.1:0-11859 GCA_036024015.1 Craterocephalus amniculus | reverse complement strand
TCCATCAGACAGCTGCAGTTAGTCCAAAATGCTGCTGCTCGAGTCCTCACTAAGACCAGGAAAGTGGATCATATAACCCCAGTCCTCAGATCTTTACACTGGCTTCCTGTTTGTCAAAGAAATAACTTCAAAATCCTGCTGTTAGTTTACAAAGCACTGAATGGTTTAGGGCCAAAATACATTCAGGAACTTCTGGTTCATTATGAACCAACCAGATCCCTCAGATCATCAGGGTCAGGTCTACTTTCAGTTCCCAGAGTCAGAACCAAACACGGAGAGGCAGCGTTCAGATTTTATGCTCCACACATGTGGAACAAACTCCCAGATAGCTGCAGGTCTGCTGACACTGTCAGCAGTTTTAAATCAGGGTTAAAAACTTCTCTATTTGCAACCTTTTATGACGATTGATTTTTTTTCTGAGGGTTTCTTTCTTTCTTTAATTTTCTCATTTTGTGAATTTATTTTTGTTTTTAATTCTTTCTATCGCTTTCTTGCTGTGATGTTTCCAATGTTTGTATGTTAAGCACCTTGAATTGTCATGTACATGAAATGTGCTATACAAATAAACTTGCCTTGCCTTGCCTTGCCTTTTTGAGGATGGTAAAAACAAAGTGATTAAAAGGATGTTTTTACCATACAGAGATTAAAAGCTGCCATGAAGGGATGTTGGCCGCCTCTAGGTTATATGGGCGAGCTTGCATGTAAACAGGGGCGACCAGATGAAGATCAAGCAAATTGGTGTGCAGATCAAGGCTTTTAGTCGAGTGCAAAGATTAAGTATAGCCTTCTTGGCTTTGCTCTATGAGCACTTTCTGAGGATTGCAGGTGGTCATCTGGGTTTGAACCCAATGCCTGTTAGGCAGGTGTGCAAGGGTCCTGCTAAGCTGCCGTCTCACGCTAGATGTGAAAATGTTGCTGATGTAAGCCAAAATGTAAAACTGAAATGCATCAAGACAAGTTTGATTGATATTTTCAGCTGATAGAGAAGGTGCTTAGAGTGCAGGTTTGTTGGAAACATGCAGAGAAACAATATCTGCCTTTTATATGTTGAATAGTTTGGAGCCAGTTTTGGTAGAATAGTAAAAAATCATATTCACATATTCAGAACATAAATCTGACAAGTTACATAATGACACCATTAACTAAACTTAATGAGGAAACAGGAAACCATTTTCCTTTCTGCATTGACTTGTGACACTAAGGTGTTGTGACAAATAGCACTATGTGACACCTAAGGGTGAGAACAGGCTGCAAAAATTGGCTGAGAGTTACATCACACCATCAAACATGATAAAGCCTTGCACATGTACTCTGACGAGATTGTATCATCAACATTTTTAAGAAATTAAGAGAAAAGGTCAGCTAAAGTAGACTTTTCTGAGCACCCTATGGTGATAATTGCTTTGCTTTTAACACCAAACCATTCAACAAAAGAATGCCCTCAGAACATCACTGCTTTTTAAACATGATTACAAATTTTTGCCACAAAGTCAGAACAAAAGTCTTATGTTAAAATGAGTAACTTGCCATGCAAATGAGGTAAAGTGATGGGGGCTTTTTATTTGAAGCTGAACCTTTGTTGTCAGCTCCAACTGCACTCTCTGTTTTTAAACCCAGCAAGGGACCTTTTACACATTTCATTGGGGAATTGGCTCTGAATAATTCAACACACTAATCCACCGTTGCTGGTGCTTTGGTCTGTGTGGGCCTGCTGTTCAGAGCTACAGCCAGTTCATAGTCGATAAACAGAGATTGGAAGAAATGGAGAAAGAAAGTCAGACAGATACAGACAGGCAGTGTCTGGGGTTAAGGAGAAAAATGCAGCAAATGGGAGCCTCTCCATGTGCTTTATTTCTAAAAGCTAACAAAGATGTGAGGGGGACGATTGGTGGATACGGCACTAACAACTGATTTTTATAATTACTTGTTCTTTATAAAGCAAACACCATGATTGAAAGTGCAATTATGCAACAAACAGCTGGGAAACTACATCATACTGCACAGTATTACATTTTCTGTTTTTAATATATTTGTTATTTTGGCTGATCTATTTGCAGTACATAATCTTGCAATCTTAAAGGGTCCACAGGCTGAAAATGTGATTGGTCACACTGACACAACACCAAGCAATGAAAATGTCATGCAGTGGCAGGCTGTATGATATCATTGTGAAAGACTGTATATCACCTCCACCACCATCTATTCTAACATTAACTGACTGCTTTTTATTTCTCTCCATAACAACCAAACACTGCAAAAAATGTACTCAAAATGAAAACATAATGCAACAGTTTAGAAATCTCACATATTTTGTTCTCAACAGAGCATAGAAAAGATATCACATGTTGAAAGTAAAAACATTTTTCTATCTCATGAAAAGTACTTAGAATAATTTCTTCCCCAATGTCAGCTTTTTCATCAGAACTGGTCAGTCAAGCAAAATAATTACTTCCAAGCAGCTTTATGACTATGAGAATGTTGCATAGGGCCTCTTTAATATTGTTTCACAGAGATGCAAATATGACGCAGACATGTGAAACTGGACATTAATTCTTGATTTTTACTACAGGACTTTAGGAAAAGCGGAAAAAAAAGTATTTTTATGCAAACACTAATAAAGTCCATTACAGTGTCAATTCAAAGGTATGTGTTGGGGTTCTGCAGGGTGCTGATTGACTTATCATTAGCAATCCAAACTTTGGAGTCTGATGCTATTCTCAGGTGGTGGTGAAATGTTGGACGTAAACATTTTAAGATCTAACAGAGACTAAGGTAATTATGCAGTCCCTTCTCTAAATGGTCAAAAGACTGAGTGAAAAAAAACAACATTATACAGGCAATGAAGAAAAACATTGAAAGATAGCATAATGCAATATTTAAAGAGCTTACTAATGCATAACAGCAGGGAACAGCAACACAAAATCTAGAGAAGCAGAAGAAAATGACCAAAGAAAACCCCTGTGGGTGGTAAAAAATAACATAAACTTGAATGCTCTTGATGACCACTTCCTGCTGCTTAAACTATAAGGAATATTTTTGCCCTCTCAAGTTTTAAAAACAAAATATGACATGTATAGTCATTGCTACATCACATCTGAAGGTGCATGACTTTAAAAGACAAAAAAGACAAAAACAACACAGACACATTAACAGCCTCAGCCTATGCCAGTTTGCAGCTTCACCAATGACATCAATTGTTCAGTGCACTGATGTGTTTTTCTCCCCAGAGTATTTTCCACAGCAAATTCAGGGCTTGTATGCTTGCCATGCTGTTGCTCAGTGTTTTATGTTTTAAAGTCAAAATAGAGAGTGATTAGTAGGTACTCATAAGCTGGAAAAGTATTGGGAAGTTTACTTTATTTTATAAGAAAGAATGCAGTTACCATTCACAAATGCAAATATGACGATTCATGTACATGCACAGTGTTTAGGTCTATTGTGGATCATTCATTATCTTATTGGATGTAAGCTCTTCAACAGCTGAACAGTGAAATGTAACTGTGTTTGTGTACGAAAGAGCAAAAACAGAGAAAGAACAGGGGAAAGAGCTAGAATGGATATGGCTGTTCAAGTGTGTCTCGTTATAGTTAAAATTATGCAAAAGCACATTGAGCAGCATGAGAGATCAAAGATAAAGGCCATAGGGCATGCACATTAAGAGTTATAACGAGAGCCCTTAGCTGTACACTGTTTAATTATTGAAACAAGAAACATCTTAGATATTTTAAAGAGCCTCTAATAATATAGTTTGAGAAGAAACAGCCCTGTGAAGACAAAAACTGGGAAGAAGACAAGGAAACACATTTTAATTTGCTGACTAGTGTGAGATAGTTTATTCAGAAGATGACTGTTGGTCTTTTATGGTGTGAAGATTATGGGAATTTTTTGCCCACAAGAGAGCAACAACTTTCTACAATTGCAGCAGAGTTTGCCAGTTTCATTACAGTATAGCCTTAAATGCACAGTTCTATTATTCTAAGTACGTAAAACTACAAAGTGGGATTATGATTCAAAACAGAACTCTCATTGCTAGCATGGCCTGGTCACTACCTTACTTCTTTAAAGGTATACAAAATCATTGCACCAAGTAGTATAACCAGCAAAGAAGAGTCGATTATGGATGTTGTGTTAAACTGATTCTCTCATTTCAAATTACAGCTAACAGTAACGTTATCCTATATTTGTTTATTAAAACCATTATTTCCTTTGTGGGCATCTAAAATTGGTTGTCCCACTTATTTTTCAGTTTTATATGTAATTTCTTTTTGTTATTTCCACTGCTTCTGAAAAAAAATCTGGATAACGTAGTACAAGTGCTCCTAATTGAGTAAGAAGTCATTTCAAAGTGTATGCTGGCAGCTTTAGAACTGTTACCGTTCAGGTAAATCCCTCCGGAAACATGTCCAGGGATGTGTACTTAATATGAGAAAGCATTCTTTAGTTCTGGCATAGCCACTTTGTAACCAGAAACTTCACTTTGTGAAAGCTGACAAGACTTTCATGCATTTTGTCTGTTAATGGAGGATGAGTTTAAAGAGCCGGGTTTTTCCGAGAGCGAATGCAGAGGCAGGAAAATGGAGCTAAGAGCCACATTAATCCATGTCAATGCAGGCCAAATTATTTATCACCTTGTGCAAACAAACAATGTCCTAGACAGCTTGTCAAAGGGGGTAGAGGGTAGTGTGTGAGGTCCACGAGGGCTGCGAGTGATGCTGCTGCCTGACCCCAATCACTCTTCCTCTTATCTCCCCTCCTCATTACTCCTTACACACAAGCATCAAGCCCTAGTGACTAGTTCTGCACTTGAAGGTGTAGGGGAGTGGGAGCCTCTGAAGAGGTCTTCATTTTTAAGTCCTGTGACATTTTCTCTTGTAGTTTCTATTTACTGTGCTTAAAGCTCCACGGTCATGCTTGGTGTGGAGGATCATAGTGGGATCTGGAAATCGTTGTGTGAGTATACACTAATCCTTTGTGGGTCTACGCTCCATGTTTGTATGTTTATTAGTTGCATGTGGAAATGTGGGAGGGAGGGCGGGTGGGTGGGCTGTGGTTGCATCTGGACTCTGGGAAGCAGGCGGATCAGTCTCTCTCACCCACAGCCAAACCCAGCCAGCCTAAGAGTTTCAATCAATAACAAGTCCCTGTAGCTGCCCCGAGCAAGCTGTTTGAAAAGTCAGAGTAGCATGAAATGGCCATTATTAAATTACTGGGACGGACACATTTAGAAGGCCATTGCATTAAGAAAGCAAGCTCTCCCAATTAGCGGATCAGCACATTAATAGCCCTGGATGAGAACACCATCTGATCAAAGATTAGACGCACACACAATCTATTGACCTATTTTAGAGGTGCACCGATAGCAATGTATATAGCATTTGTAAAGTGTAGTACTATCTCATTTCCTCTTACCAGAATGAATGGCTGAAATATGTTTTCTGTCTTTACGCACCATTCATACTGGGACCCGAATTCCTTTATCTTCCTGCCATGGTTCTATGAGCATTTTGCTGATTCAAACCTCATCCATTTGGAAGTAGTAAAGCTGTATTATCCACAAAGAAGGATTGTTTTGAGATCAACATTCTCCCTGTTCACTATTACTATGAGTATGTTCTTCAGAGGGAAAGTAAGAGCTGCTTTATTTTCTTGGGTGCAGCTCAAAGCCCATGGCATTTGTTTAAAATGAGATTGAAAAGGCAAGCTGCTGCAAATTTTAGTGACTTATTGAGTAATAGAGTTACTCCGAGCTCAGTGACCTGTTTTAGTTCGGCGTATATCAAGAGAATATTCCATCGCAAAGGATTAAAACTAAGAAAACAACATGGGGAAATTCACTTCCATTACTATGCACACTTATTTCTGGAACAGGAGGAGTTTTTTTTTTCCTATTCTTTTTGCTGAAGGAAGGTCTTTTTTTTTCCATGAGCTACTTATATCAACACACATCCAAAAGAGAGGATTCGTTGTTCCCACATCACATTTTATACAAGCCTTCTTGAGCTTGGCACATCATTGGGTCTTTAGAGCCCTGGGCATATTTTTAGTGCTTTTGTGAGTGATGTTTTTAATATGAATTATTCACCCAAGAGAAACACGACTTTGGATGGTAGCCCTTGTTTTTAAAATGCACCTTGTTTGCTCCTAATTTTACAGCCGGTCAGGCAGAAGTACAGCGGCTAACCTGCGGGTCAGGCTGACAGCTGGGAATTGCCATTTCCCCATGCACTTTCAGGGCGGTTGCAGCGCCTGCGAGCGCACAAACACAAGCTGAGTACATGCAGGCAGAGGTTATGGTGTACCTGATCTGCTGGGATGCCAGAATGATTATTTCCCTCTCATTGCTGCAATGAATAAACTTTCAGCCCCCACCACTATCACATATCTCTATCAACCACACAATCCCTGCCATCTTTCTATTATGTAGTTGTTTTTTTACTCTTGCTCACCCTAAGGCATGAATGCCTCCACCAGGCAATGGTAACTGGCTGTGTATATTGATTACACACTCATATATTTACCCACACAGACCCAAGCGCAGCATCCAGTTTAATTTTTTAACCTTTGACCTTTTCAGATGCGGACTGTTCAATATATCAAGACTGAACAGCCAATACATTGGATGTTCTTATGTAGTTTTCTACACAAATAAGAAGCTGAAGTTGCTTTATGGGCGCTTTACGTGATGTACAGCATTTAGTCATTTCACTGCTGGATGTGGATGTAATGTGTTTTGACAGTTAAGGCATCCCACAAAGTTTTTATTATACATTATTTATTCGTTAATGAGATTTTTTTTTTATCCCAGTGAATCAGGATCCAGTGAGGTTGTGCAATATAAAAACATCTTCAAGCATCATGGGCCCCGAGAGGCCAGCAATGTTTTGACTGAAAGAATCTTGCTCCTGAATGTTATCCGCACAACTCTGAATTTCTAGTCAGCAGAATTGGTCGGGCAGAAATGTATCTACGTGATGAAATATTGAGTCTGTTTTGTTAATGAATTCACCCTTACCTCTCCTGCCGTCTTTGACTTGGCTAAGATATTGATGAGATGAGGTTCTTTTTCCTCTCAGTCTTGTCTGCTGTAATTTCTGATGTTCAGCAAAGAATTTTGGACACTTTTGTAGAAAGCTTTGCTGTTTTTTTCATTTATTGGCCTAAATTCACCGCTAGACTTTCTCTATCTCAACAGGAAACAGTCACAGCACCTCTTCAACCTGTTTGGTTGATGAAACAGAGGAAACAGTAAGTGGCTTGTTAAAATACTTCTGTATCTCAGCCTGACAGAACTGTGGAGGGTGAACAGCTCCACACTGTTTTGCAGCTTTCTATCTCATATTCTACGTATTCAATCCCCAGAAATCTGATGGGCAAACTTCACCTTTAGGGCCACAGAGCCTCTGTTGCTGTCTCTGATACCAGCGTGTCTCTCGTCTATTTCCTACCAAATGTCCTTCTCTGCTGATCTACAGCACACTCCCAAGAACAAACAAGAGATTAGATACCCCCCCCCCACCAAAAAAAAAAAGCTGCCTGCTGCTGGCCCACATGGAAGTGGCCCAGATCTGGTGGTAAAGGGAGGAGGCTGTAGAAGCCTGCTGCCGGGCTGAGGGCCAAGGTTTGATCCCCAGTCGACTGGCGTCCTTCCAGCCCAGAGGAATGAGTGTTCTGCTGCAGAGCAAAGTATAGGACTCCTGCCCCCCCCCCTCTCCCACCTTCACCACCATCCCCCTGAGGATGATAGATGCTCTGTCCGCTCCCTACGGCTGGGAGAAAAACATTAGACATCTGTATAATTGACTGAGGAGAGAAAAAAAATACACAAAAAAAAAAGATGGAAAAGGAGAGAAACAGGGAGACGGATTGTGTGGTTGTATGTTTGCACATGAGTGAGACATTGAGCAAAGAGTGTTTGTTTATTAGTAGCTTCTTCTGTAAAAACAAAAAAAAGGAAGATATTACAGGGACAAAAAGACACTCAAAACAAGACGAGGAACAGCGTGGCAGAAACTGTGAAAGAAAGGAGGGTGGTAGGGTGGGCGGAGAGGTAGGAAGCTGGCACAGATGAGGCTGGCTCTCACTCAACAGGACATCCTTTCACACATATTACACATGTCCTCTCCAATCCTCTCACAGAACCGGCACTGGAGCTACTCTTCTGAAAATCAGGCCTGTAGACTTGTGACTGATGAGACTGCTGGTATTTCACGGTTGCACAACGCTTTGTGATCCAAAGTCTCAGCAACAGTATTATTTCAAGGGTTTAACAGTAGGACTTACCCTCACAATAGGGCAAGGGTTGGCATATGATCCAAGGGCATAATCTTATTGGGAAGAGAAGATCAGACTTTCAGAAGAAAAACAAGAAAGAAATTCCCCTCCTTTTGTCTGGAATGTAAACACACGTCCAAAAAGATGAGTGAAGGGGGCCAACATGTTTGGAAACTGCAAACAAAACTAAGTCAACTCGAGCGATATGTTTCAGTTTATACCATCACATTGCTAAACGTCAAGCAGAGCAACTTGGTAAATCCTCATCATGTCAGAAAGTTGGAGCAAACGGCCCCCATTTAGAGAACATGATCCTAAGCGCTGGCCGATGTCCACATCAAAGCCACCCAACAAAAGGCAGACTGAGGGCTGGTGCACACAACTTTCCAGGGAAAATAACACAATTATAAGAGAACACAGACACGTTCATTATTAATGAAGTTGCTTTTCAACTGCATCACTGAAAAGACCTCTCAATAATTTATCACCATGGAGACGCATGTCAAGTCAGTGTGCTTGGACACTTCATGAATATCAAATACATATGCAAAGCAAAAGGGGTATACATCATTAAGCACCCTTTAGAGCTGCTTTACTGAGGTTTGCTATAAATCAGGGATCCTTGATTGCTCTTTGCGCCATCATATCAGTGGCAGTCCATCGGCTTGATCTTGCTTCCTGTAAAAAAAATCCTTGCTGAGACTCTTTGCAAGCCACTGTGCCATAATGACTGTGCCACTTGGCATATAATGATCAGTTTTAGGGGAAAGGGTGGAGAGCTAGTAATGTGACTGTCAAATTCAGACTTAATGGCGTTCCTCCATCAGCTATTAACAAGACGTTTCTCATTAGTTAATTGAATAACTTGCAAAATGGAAGCCCACATTCCTCATAATTTGGATTAATTCAAAGCATTGGAAGTTGATGAACTCGAGATGAAAGGGCTGAGTGACGCTCTGTCTTTATCACGATTAACAGCCTGAAGAAACATGTGGGCAGGAATGTGATACTCAACTGCAATACTGTTGTAATGACAGCAGCTTTCCTAACATGGGATCAATGGCTTGATGTGAAAAATTATGTACAATATGTATTATTAATCATGGTTCAATGATGCTGCAGTTATAATGGGTCTCAGAAATGATTTAACAGTTTTATTTAATGCATTTAAGTTTTTTAAACACAATAAATAAGAAATGAAATACCTAATATATATGTAACAGAGGTTATTTTATTGCATAAGCACAGGAGGACATTGAGGTGATTGTATAAGGCTGCTCAGTGGCTTTTTGTCAGACTCAACGTAAGAAAAGAGAACCTAAGAAGGTTGAGAGTGGCAAGATCTTCTAGAAAATATGGTGGGGCTCTTGTGAAGTAGATGTTCTCACGACTAAGTACTTTCTGATCAATTAGCTGTTTGTGGTGTTTGGTCCTCAAGGGTAAAGAGAGAGCTGGGGCTGTGGTGTCACTGGTTCAGGAAAGACAAATATGGTTTGTAAATATGGAAACAAAACAGCCATTTTTTGAGATGTGTTTACTTTGAGGCCCATGTTAAAATATGAAAATGTTCAGGCTGCCCAAATGTTGTTTCCATGTGGACCAAATGTCCAAAAGAACAAAAAGAAAAAAGATTCAGTATATACCTAAACCTGTCCTAGTGTGGACGTGGCCTTAAATTTTTTCACAAAAGCAAAGCTGTATCTGACCACAGAATAAATCTCTATCATCTTTTTGTCCACCATTGTAAAACACAAAAAATAATTTCCTGTATACTCCTGTCTGTGGATGATTGTTCAAATTAATGTGCAAATCACTGATTTTATTGCATTTTAAAAAATATATACTTTTTAGTCACCTTTAGTTACTTTTCTGTGACTAAAGTTGACATACCATATTATACCATACCATACCATCTTTATAATAAACCACTTTAAAACAATGTGGTGCTGTTAATAAAAGTTAAATAAGATCAAATCAAATAAATAATAAAAAAAGAAAGAGTATATGGACTTTAAATAATGGCACACTTTAAAAGTTCTGTAAAGAAAAGTGAACATGTGAACAGATGAATTCCACATAAGTCAGAATGTTGATAATAAGGAGGTTTTATGCAGGTTCAGTAGCTTGGCAGCATTATGCGGAGCCACTAGCTGTCATACTGCCTCTCCGCTAATTGCTATGCAAATGTTTGGCACTGTTAGAAGACCACAACCACTCATTTGGCTTACTGTTTGATTTGGTTCTTAAAGTAGCACAAAACACACCAAATACAACTGTTGCTCCGTCTTCCAGTGGATTTTAGGACAGCGACTTGACTTTTATTTATGCAAAGCATTTCCCCCAAAGATCTGTTTTAATTTTCTCTCCATTTATGTGAAAACTTTACTGTAGCACTGTCACCAAGACAGAGAGAACATGAAACACAAAACTACAGCCTGTGTTGCTCAACTACTGTATAGCCATGAAAGGTTTATTCTCTATAACTGGAAACTTAAAGATGCACAACACATCCCACTAACATAGTTGGATCACTTGCAAAAGTTCTGCTATGTGTGTATGTGGACAAATGTGTGTGTGCACTTTATCAGGGAACGTGAGCTGTGGGGTGGGGGTCTCTGTGGAAGCAGGTGTGAGTCATGCTTGGTGTTCTCTTGGTTCAGCACTAATGAAGTTCAATCTGGTTTTCTCTCCGACTCACAGGTCTCAGTGCCCGGTGATTATGGACTTGCTAATTTTGGTTTGGTGCTGGACACACATGGAAACACATTTGACAAACAGTGAATGTTTAAAACTGTAAATATGCAGGAATTTCTCGAGCAACCAGCAAGCTGGCCGGTCAATCAAGTGTTAAAATGCAGAGAAAGAACTGAGTGACATCCTGGATTAGGCTTTTCTGTTGTGCCAAAATGTGGCAAAGGGAAAAACTGATTGCATGGAACTGTACATGTTGACCTCGCTGTAAGCAGTATGTCCTCACATTTGAGATTAAGCATCAGCTCATCAGAAAAGCCTGAGGGTGGGACAAGAGAACCTTGTTGCAAAAATAGTTGACCAAAATAGAATTTGCATCACCTGTGAAGCAAATGTAGATCTTATTTTGTCCATGCAGCACATTAGGACCGTGCATTCACTCTTTCTGTCCTTTCTCTTCCTTTTCTTTGTTCTCCTCCTCCGAGCTGCCACTTCATACATCATCTGCCCCGGTGGATCCCAAAGGAGTTCAGATCTTCATGTTTCATCTAAGAAATCACGCTCACATATGACTGTCCACAAGTACATTGCTTGACTAATGCCCAGTCTTTGGGATTAATTGAGTGGTCTACAGCCTTTCTTAGAGACACCGGCAGCATAAAAAAAGATTTTTCACTCCTATGATCTTACCATTTCTCACTTTTACTCTCACTTACACTTAGAGGCTCATCTTGAAGTGGGCTTTATTGATCTATTTACCTACCCTTTCTCCCTCCCTTTTTTCTGAATCCCTCTAACTCTGTTTCATCCCCTCGCTCTCATGCACACACACACACACACACACACACACACACACACACACACACACACACACACACACACACACACACACACACA
>JAVQJG010005419.1:0-20417 GCA_036024015.1 Craterocephalus amniculus | reverse complement strand
GGCAACCCCCCCCCTCCTAAGAAGCTGAGGCAGAACTTCATATGAGAAGAGTTCATGTGATTTCAGACTTTTATAAAGCATACAGTAGCTAACAATCCACATGAATCATAAGATCATTATTTCTTTGACAATAATACTCATCTCCCTATAATGTACCCTCAGCATTTAATTCCAAAGGAAGTCCAAACTCGTGCCTGGTTCTGTCAACCGGCCCTACACAGCCAAAAACGTAGTCAAAGATGTTTCCCATCAGCTCAGCTGAAGGTGAATACTTCAGAGGTTCGATACAATTAATCAATCCTGAATTGATCTGAAATTAACCTGTAGTTTCTCCCTAAAACAGCCACACACATGTTCAAAGGTGCCTGTTCAAAAGGACAATGGTGAGCTGAGCTGGAGGGGATGATGGCAGGTAGCCCCTTCTCGCCAGAGTCAGGTTTAAGGCTTCTTTGTTGTGGAAAAGGGCTTAAAGATGAAGGCTTTGTGTGTTTGGCAGGTTTAAACCTGCATATTTATCGGTTTCAAAGGTTCGGCTGTTGGACTTAATACTGTGACTTTCTTTGGACTTTGTAGATTTTCTTTTCTTGTTTCAAAGGGCATGGGAGAAAATCTTCCTTATGTTCAGGCTGTGAACTCGAGGAACAATCCTCACATGTTTGATTCGATTAAACTCTATTTGTTTTCACTCGAGGAGAACATGAAGAACACAGAAGCCCGATATCAAGACGTGAGCTTTTTAAATGAAGTTTGTCCTCTCCGCGGTAAAAAATGAAAAGTCAACGCGCCAAAGAAAACACCGGCGAGACGGAAAAACATCAGCCAGCATTCCTCCATCTGAGACTTTAGCTTTCCCTCTCGACTGAAACAGGAAGAAATTATGTTTATTCATCAGTCTTCGAGCGGCATTAGGCTCCACATGAACGGGCGCTTTTTGTGATAACAGCTGTGTTAATCACAAGAGAGCCGTTTTAGTGAGCTCCATGGTGACATAACCCGGGGAGCGGGGCCGTAAACCTGCCTGCCTGCAGACAGAATCCGCCTGTTGATGTTCACTCACTCATGCTAACATCAGTGGGGCTTGCTGCGCCTCGTGCAGGAAAACGGCAGAGTAAGCAAAGCTGTGGCTGCAGATGCATCAAATGTGCAGTCCCGGGCCGGAGGGGCAAACACAAACGCTCCAACGTAAAAGAAAATACACAATAAGATGATGACATTTGTGCTTTAAACTAAACTAAGCCTTTATCTCAGCTAAAGTGACGGATAGCTCTGTTAGCACGAGGCATCTGGATGAGGGAGGAATGAGTTGGGACGTAAAGAGGAGAACTTTTATCTTTAGTGGTCTAAAGTTGAGTCTGCAGCTACAGGTTGGTGCAGAAACAGCTCTCTGCCTGCTTTCTGTCAACACAAACAGCCGAACACTTATTTGTTTATTACATTTATTGATTCAACCCTTAGGTTAGGAAGATGTGATGTTTGTCTATTGTATTGCACTGTAACACAACAGACAAGTTTACAGTAAGCTTCTCTTAAAGCTTTGATTGGCCACGTTCAACCACAATTCTAATAAAGTTGGGGAAAATAAAATAAACACAAAAATGTGTAGATCTAATGAGCCCATATTTTATTCCCAATAGCTCATTTTGGATCTGATAACAGCAACACACCAGCAAAATGTTCAAACAGAAGCAACAAAAGGATGGAAAAGTAACAACTGGAGGAGTATTTGACAACTAATTAGTTAACTTGCAACAGCTCAGTCACATGACCGGGTGTAAGAGACTTCCAGAAACCTCTGTCTGTGAACACAGTTCACCCTGAAGCCCACAGATGCAGGTTAAAGCTCTGATGCAGAGAAGAAACCAGATGTGACCAGGATCCAGAAACTCCGCCGTCTTCTCTGAACCAAAGCTCATTTAAATGCTTCTTCCTGGAAAGCATGGACGGCGTGTCCAGACATGGTGTCTTTCAGGGAAGGCCTTTCACATTTCAGCTGAACCACATCCTGAATCCATCACTGCTGCAGCCCAGACCTGCAGCAGGACTAAACATCTGGAGCATCAGGATGAAGGTCCTGCAGATCAGCTAGAATCCTGCATCAAACCAGAATGGGACACATTCACCTCCTCACTTCCCAGATAAGTACAGACAGCTGGACACAATGACGAGGGCCAGGTTTAAAAAACGATTAATCGATTTAAATCTATTTAAGAATAAAAAAATCTATAATTCATAAAACACCAAGATCGATTCAAGATCGATTTTACTGGATTGTTACTGTTAACACTGAATTCTGTTTAACATCTAACACTGGTTATTTTCACAATTAAATGTTAGTTATGTGTGTGACATGCCCGTGCTTCTGGGCATTTTTTGATGAAAAAAATGAATATCAAATATATATAAAATACACTGCTGAATGGTTGCTACAGCGTTTCACTATAAATTGCCATCTGCAAATGTCTAATATTCAGGAAATATTGATGTAACATGAATATCTGAAAATGAATCGAGATTGAATCGAAAATAATCGAAATAGAATCGATTCAGGAAATTAGGAGTGATACCCAGCCCTAACGATGACCTGCAGCTGCAGTTTGCTTTGTATCCAACAAGGTATGATTTTATGTAAAATATTTTCTTTTTTAATAGTTTTACTGTATTTTACCATTAAACATACATATTTCCAAGCTTTGTCAAAGTTCCAAAACATACTCTTTCATAGTTCTTATTCAAATTAATGATACTTTTCATCCAGATTCTATGATTTTTGTGTATTTCTGAATCCAGTTTGTCAATAAAGAAGATTACATGGAACAAATAACTATCGGATCATATAATGTAGGTAAAAATCATCAAATATGAAAATACTAACATCTTCTTGTGGTACCTAAAGGCAAAAAGTACCAAAATACGCTCCAAAAACTACATCAGGAAACAAAGTTTTTCTTTTCTTTTCAAAACATTTCTTCTAATCAAGAGGAGCAGAGTGGTGGGGAAGAAGCAGGCATACCGAATGCTAACCAGAGTCTGAAATAGAAGAGAGAGGAGGGTAAAAGGGGTCTCTAAGTAATTCTACTTTAATGAGTACAAACAGACAAGCTCCCAAATGCCTAATCACGCAGAGTGGCCTGATTACAGCTGACTCACAAATTCCCCGCAGTCGCCAGCAAACACACAGGAATGTCCGACAAATAGGTTGCACGCTGCAGATGCAGGAAATGGCTCCTCTAATCCAGGACGGTGGCTTTCTGCAGACCGCCTGCAGTGGGAGTAAGTGAAGCAGCAAAGAGGAGAATTATTCCCGACGATGAAGCCGATGATCGCGCATCCCAGGCTTTCCAAACACATGAAGCCAGTGAGTGGACGGGTTGACGGGAACTCTGAAGGCCTGAAGGAAGGGTTAGACGAGGACAAGGCTATTCGCCCTGATACTGTTTCACGCTCACAGGGAAAACAACCAGACTGGATTCGGTTAAATATTTACACAGCTTATGATGAAAACTCCGAGAGATCATTTTCGTCTCTATTTAGAGACTTTTTCTGTTCGCTGTTCCAGTTTCTAGACGAAAATGTTCCAACAATAAATTCATTGATGCCAGATGTTGATATTCCGACATAAACACACTCAGAAGTTAAAGGATTAACAGTAATTGTGTCACTCAAATAAAGACCAGATGCTTCCCTGGCTTTACAAACAGCTGATTGGCTGCAGGAAAACGCCTCGGCTGGAGATTTCTTTATTAGGAAGGAGCAGCGGACCTGCACGCAGGCTAAGATGGCACATTCCTGTGTGAGCCATGCAGGGGGCATTTTGTTCTGCAGTAATCTATAGTCCGCCCCACAAAGTTCCTGAACACACATAGCCAAAGAGCAGTGACCCGGATAAGACACACTCTGAACTTTGTGGGCAAATAACGCCGATGGCAAATTTCAAAGAGAAAGACCAAGTGGTCTTCTAACATTTATTTTAGAGAAAATCTTTTTATTTTTCAGTGACATCTTGAACTCAACACGTGCCAGTTTTACTTTACTCTAAATATTCAAAGCACAGAGCCATCAGATATCTGGGAGTAATCTGATTACTGGAGTAATCTGATCCGATGCATCTACATGCACTTTGGAAACACGATGTTCTAAATGTCTACATCATAGGTGTCAAACTCAAATCACTACTAGAACTGGCCCACCAGTATCATACAGCACATGTGCCGCTAATACTCCAAATCCCAGGATGCTTTGCTGGTGTTTTGGCTCGTCAGTCGGGAGGGGACAGGAATCATCTCCTCCTCTGTCTGAGCCCAGATGTTAGTGAGCTGCACTCTGGTTGGACACATCCGAGTGAACTTCCTACTCCAGGGCCGAATCGCTTCACTTTCATTAAAGGATGCTTTCATTTGTCCAGTGCTTTTTTATTTCATTTTTAGATTTATTATTAGCCTGTGGAAAAAGTTCTTATTGAAATTTAAATCAGAAGGCCTCAAAACAAGAGAAGCATACAGTTTTTATTTTAATTTCTGAATGCCAGTAATGTGTTTTTTTATTAGAAATGTGATTTTGCATGTGTGCATTTAGTTATCTGATGTACATTATTCAGCTTTGCTTGCTCATTACTCAATGTTAAAGCAAAACTTCAACATGAAAAGTTTCATAGTTTTATCTGGAGGAAGATTTTTTTTAACAAATATCAATGTAAGACCACAACTTTTTCCAAGTTTTACATGTTGGCCTGCTGTGGGTTTGAGTTTGACACCCCTGGACTACATCACTGTAAGTGCATGGTGATGTCACTTCCTGTCCCTTTCAACCCACTCACCGTTTGATGACCATGGCGGAGCCCACGGTCTTAGCGCTAGCTGCTAATGTGAGAGCGGACCTCTGATTGCAGCCGGGAGGGTTGAAGTGTGGAAACATCAAACCATGCAGAGCGCGGGACACGACTTTTTTAAGAACATCCATTCAAAGTCCAACATTTCAAACAGGTTTTATCTAAACTGAGCTCAAAAAGTAAGGAAAGGTGTGTTTGGCTAAATATTTCTCTTCTTTACTACCAGCTGGTGTTTCACATGTGGTGGAAATCTGAGCCTGATCATTCCAGCAGAAAAGCATTGCAGGGATTTAGGTGCATCCTCACGTTTACTTCCACAGAAGCAGCATCCTCAAACCCGACCCGTTTACTAACCCGGCTTTACAGGAAGGATCTTTGCCTAAATGAAACAAGAATCCTTGCCGTTTCCTAAACTATCCAACTCAGTTACATCATCCAATCAGAGCAGACGTAGACAGCAGCTTTCAGTTCCTGTTGGTTTAATAATCAACATGATGTGAACGCTGTTATCAGAGAATATGAACGCTAACATTAACTTCCCCTCCACAGCCTCTCCAGCTGATTTCACGCTGTCCGACAGGTAAATGAGTGCCCACCTGGTCCGGGGTCACCATGATGAGAACAAGCGTTTACAGTAAGGGACGGTCCAACGGGCTGAACAGAACCATGTGACACAGCCGTCACAAGGCTGCTGTGTGTTCTACGAGGCGCTGACAGAACCACAGGTGTGTGAACGGAGGCCAATACTTCATTTCTTTCTTTTCTTTTCCATCCACATTCCCTCACAATTCCTTTAAATTACACAAACATGCTCTTTAATGGGTCAGTTTTGGAGACATGGGCCAGGACAAACACACACCCGCTCCGCGTGAAGCGAGTTTTAATTAAAGAGCTCCGTTCCTGTTGTTTAAAAGGAGAAAACAAAACAGTGCAGAAATAGCTTCCTGCTTACCTAAGCCGTGATAAAACCCCGAGGTATTTACTGCCGTATGTGACCTTGTTTGGAGAAGGTTTGAAAAGAGAAAGCAAAACAAGCTCCGCCCTGAGTGAATTTACCTTCGAGCAGTGGAGTTGGAAACAACGCTGGAGAAAATCGAAACTTTTCAACACATCAAAATAGACGTTTACTTGCAAGGCAACTAGAAATATCCACTTCAGCTCTGAGAGGCCTGAAGAGGCAGAGATGTAAATAAAAGCAAACGTCTATAAAAACATATTTAATTCCACACAAGTCGAGCTGGAATAAGAAACATTTTCTAATAAACGATCCACGCTTCTTTAAATAAAACATGAAGCCAGCTAATTACATGCTCTCAGATGTGGACATTTATTGAAGTGAATTAGTTATTTTTACAACATTCTGCTTTAGAAAATCATCACATCTTCCTGAAGAAAATCTAAAATCGGCAGATTCATCTTTTATCTACGTGAGGTAGATTAGATCTGTTTTATTAAATCCTAATATACAAGCTTTAAACTGGAGCAGGAACAGAGGCATCCATCGTCTTCAAGCTTTATTCAGGATTCATGCAAAGCATCAATTTCCTGAATTTCCTGATGTAAAGAATCATGTAGATAGAAGCAACAACCTCTGACGTCATGTTGGTGGAAGTTTAACAGTATAGAAAAGATCGACCTGTAATAAACTCACGCATCACGTTGTTACAGAGTGTCATGTTAACATCAACATTATTTTTAAATCAGTAAATAGATGCATGAGTGTGTTTTTAATATGAGTAAACATACTTATCGATGGCAACAGACTCATTTGCCGTTGCCAGGAGAAGAGATTAATGAGCTCAAGTTTTACAGAGTAACTATGAATTATTCATGCAAGACATCACATCCAGCAAGTCTTTTCTAATTCATTCATTTTTAAAATCACACTGCCATCCAACTTTCTCTAATTAATTAATCTGTTTTATTAAATAATACAGCTCACGTCTTTATATTTAAACACATCTCACTTCACCTCTCATTTATTTTATTAATTAAGAAATTCATGATTTTTTCTATTACATCCAACAACACATCATTTTTTTATGTAACATTATATCCTTAATATATTTATTTTTAAAACCATTTTAGGCAGATTATATACGAGATGTGTGTGTGTGTATATATATATATATATATATACATATTTATACTAGAGATACTTAGAGATGTGAAATTGAAAATAAGGGAATTGAAAATTTGCGGCCGAATGCCAAATATTGCATAAATAGCCAAGAATAAATTTGGTAACATTTTTTAATTCAAGAAAGTATTTATTAAGTATATTCTGGCATTTTTAAATATTCCAGCAGCCTTTGCTTTTCAAAAAACCTCAAAAGTTTTTCATTTACGTTGGGCCTTTAAACAAACCATGCATCAAAAAGACATCCAACAAAAATCACCACACTGCCGACATTTTACCTGGCGCCAGGTCACCTTGTCACTGCACGTTGTTTGTTTGCATCATTGCTTCACTATTCAGCCTTGCTTTTAACTCAATCCACTGAAGGCCAAATGTATCTTTTTTTGCACTATTCAGCCGAATATATTTGGTGGCTGAATATCCGGTGCCCACATCTCAGATACACACATCTCATATATAATATACACACACATTGGTGGAAGTACATATATTCATTACTTTATATTCTGCATGCCAATTCCTTTTTAGTTATACTTATTTATTACATGCTACCGACCATCTCCGACAAGCACCATTTCTAGTCTTGGTGAGCACTGTGTGCCTCGTATCTCTGCTTTCAGGCTGAAATGTCACCATTTCTAAACATTGCCTATGTCTCACACAGGTACACCTCCACATTTACCAGTATAAACTGAGTTCATACCAAATTTATAACAAATTTGTATTTTCCTAAAACCAACAAGCATTCAGTGATGAGTATAAATGCTGTTTGCTGCATGATTCATAAAAACAAGATGGCAGTCTGAGCTGCAGAGTGTTCACAAACACTGAAGACAGAGCTTTATAAATACCCAACTGAATTTATTAGCTTTATACTGTAGTAGTCCAGGAAAAATGGCCGGAACAACAAGGTGAAGTTATTACTAGACCTAGAATTGTGTGACGGCTCTGGGTGATTTTTCCAGGGAAACATTGTCAAGATGGAACATTTGGACTTGAAATAAAGTTTGATAGGAATGAATGAATTCAGACAAAAGAGCGGAAGTGTAATCCTAAGGAAACACAAGTCACACACATTTTAAATTCATTTACAGTACTCCAATGCTAGGGACAAAACAAGAGGAGAGCAGCATTTCTTTAACAGACAGAGTGAGACCAGTATGGGATGGCTGAAGCGGTGGAGACATTAATATCTCATAGAACATATACTTTCAAAAGAATGATCTAGGTTTAATAAAGCATAAAGCGTTTGGAGTGGAGTCTGAGAGGAGCGTCGCTCACAGCAGCAGCCTCTGGCTTCATAACGGCCGGGGTTAAACAAGCAGCACTCCTGTCCTCAGCATCCTCCCATCAGCAGGCCCAGAAGCACGTTAAACCCGCTGACCTCCTCGCTGAAGCTGCAGATGAAAAGCTGCCAGGTGCCGGCAGGCTGACATGACGGCAGCGTGATTCAGCAGCCGGCCTCACGGAAAACCTCCGAACCAAAAACATCAGCGAGTGAGAGAAGCTGGCACTCCTGTTTGCACATTCCTGCGTTGTATAAGCGTGTCGTAAAGAGGTCAAGGGTCAGAGGGGCTAACAATGCCCTGCACTCCGAGCTGGGGAGCGAGGCGACAGAAAGGAGACACCCTCCTGGTTCCCAGTGACCGAGGCGGGGTGCTCTTATCGAGCCATTACAGCCACAACGGGCCGCAGATTGGGTTCCCTGGACGCGCTGAAATTCTGCTCAGCGGGTATTATCCTGCAGAACAAGCAGGAAGATAATCCCAGGAATCTCTATTCACACCTGTCCGCTCAGATTCCCATCACAAAGCGGGGCTTGTGTCTTCATTTGCATAGTCTGGTTCTCCTTACAAGCAGCAGGAGGAACGTGGACCTGCAAAGCACCGCGGAGGCCGCTTTCACACCATTTCCCCAAGGTTTGGAAAACGTGGGCTGCTTCGGTGTCGTGGAAACAGTTGGCTAAATATTAGTTTAAAACTAAGTCAACACGGCGTGGGTTATAGATGAGATGTGTCAGGAACGGGACCGAGACTAAACACATAACTTTACACTTCAGTGTATTTATCTGCTCATTAATCAATTAGTCAATGAGAACAAACTAAATCTTTGATTACTTCAGTAAAATAACGCCAGCTTTTCTCCTGCTTTTTAAGCTCATATGACTTTAAATTCTATATTCTTATTAATTTCTTAAACTTTAAGAAATAACTAGGAAAATATCTTCCTCTAGGTTCCTGAAGTTAAAAGAAATTACACAACTTAAGATAGTGATGAAGCGGGTTTTGTATCCAGGAAGCTTCTCAGAGATGAGAAATGAGGTCAGAAACATTCCTACCATTCATGATGAGTTATGAGTAAAACATGTGACTAAGCAGTTTATGGTGTTAACTGGTTTGACTACAATTCAACCAACATTAGGTAGATTAAATCAAAAATCTTTTAGGACAGCAGGATGATCCACATGTTTCAACTTGAAAGTCCTATTTAAAGCCCATGATGAGGTCGTGTAGATCCACAAAGCTTCAAAATAATTATCACTTCTAGCTTATTAATCCCAACTGGGATATCAGCCTCTGCATTTACTCGTATTTAGATTCACTGTGAGCTGCCTTGCTCCAACCAGGCTCACACTCCCCAACATCTACAGCAGACATACAGTATCTATCTAAAGATAAAGCTGCTCCAGAGCTTTTTGCTGCTCAGACGTACCAGACTTCCCTCATCCACAGCCCCTTCAGCTCTGCAGAGGCCCATTAGGAGCCATTCAGTTCATTCAGGTGTGCATCTAAAAGTGGCAGGATAGTAGCGTTCAAGGACTAAACTTGGGCAACCTGTTTTAGACTACAGTTGCATTCACTTGATAAAAAAGATAACATGAACAACCCAAACAGTTTGTAAAGTATGTATCCCTTAACCCCTATATGCCTAAATTAATTTACAATGTCTAAAAAACTAAAATTATAATCTGAGAAAAACTATTAAGAAGAAACACACTGGAACAAAATAAACTACAATTTAATATTAAATAGAAATCTCATTTTAGTTCTGGGCAATAATTACTATTAAGGTCAATTTAAGTTTATTCAAATTATTTTACAACTTTTTTCAAAAGATTGAAACTTTCTTATGTAAATCTGTGAAACAATCCCAGTACGTCAGGAACAATGTCACGACCCGGGTGGCAAACCGTGACAAAAACATCCACAGGTGCATCGCTCCAGCTTTACCTGCACATGCACGCGCTCTAGATCGCATCTACAACATCCAATCTACATATGACCATCCTACCAGGGCCGGGAGAGAAAACTACCAGAAAACTAGAGAACAGTTCACTTCATGTATGTTTTGGTGACGAGCTTGAGATATTCCAGTCCATCCACCTACAGACAAGCTGCATGTTAGACACACTCCAGTCCACCTCTAAACTGGTTTCTATCCAAAAAGGGTAATAAATAATAAATCACCTTTGAACAGACAGATGCAGAAAACTGAGGAAACTTGGGACAGAAGGAGTGAAGATGAAGACCACCATGTAAGACTTCATCATTTTCCAGAGGAAGCAGGACACAGGCTTCCTGATGAAGAGGTTAACGTGGTAACAGGAACAAGCTGATGGGACTCAGCAGTTCGAGCAACAGAAAAACATGTCATCGTGTGAAAAACCTCCATCATGAAGCAAAGAGATCATTCCAGTCAAATCAAACACGACAATCCTCGTAACTTTTAGAATTACAACAATAATCTGTATGACACCGTGTCTCCTCCGGCCCTCCAGCTCCTCCATCCTGCAGGTTTTTGTTCTTCCCAGCTCCAACTAGAATGATGCATGGGAATGGGGATGAATGATGGGAAGAACTGGACCAGAAGCTGTTGGATCCACCGGATCAGAAGCTGGCGTGTTGGAGCAGGAAATAAAAACTTCTGGTGTCCCGCTTAGCTCGATGAACGAGGCTGGACCGTCACACTCTGACTGCAGGTCCCATCCTTTAACCCCGCGGCTCCACAACTATTTCATGCATCTACCAAAGAGCCGTGGACCCCCGCCTGCATGCCGCATGCCGACCCACGGTTCCTTTCATTCACTGCTCACCCATGATCCCAGATAATTAGGATACGCACCATCATACATGACCCATTATGGTGGAGATCCTCACACACGTTTCCTCCATGACATGTTGCAGAAAAAGCTGCTTCTACCGGGTCTCACCACACCTCAGGTCCTGGACCAGAACCGGTCCCACTAAACCAGCTGGATCCATCTCTGGGTCGAGCTCCGTTGGCCTTGTGCACTTTATCTTAACCAGACAGGACTATCTATGCTCTTCAGGGACCCGGGGTGGGAACCAATGCTTTAATACTTTTATTCCTTTATGTTTCTATACGAACAAAGTGCATACAGTAAAAAATACGGACAAAAAGTGGAAAGACTGGAATAAAATACAACTGAATTATAGATAAATTAATGATAAATATAAAAATATAAACATTAATGAAAATTAAAATTAATAAAATGAATTTATTGCATGAAAACCGTTTAAAAAACGGTTAAAAGCAGGAAATGGTCCTGAAATTAGTTCTAATTATCAACAAATGATGTAATCCAGAGCCACCAGGACTGCTGTCTGGAGATACTTGTGTTTTAAAAGACCAGCCAAGGCAGGGACCACCTTGGCATCCTTTTTAGAGACCCAACAATGTCAGAGACGAAGACCAGCTGCACACGCAGACAACCGGCTCCTACAGCCTGGACTCGCATGTCTGCTGGATGCAAACGAGTCCGAGAGGACGAGGGAAGGAGATCCATCGGAGCACGGCGTCTAGGTTTAGACTCCTTCACATCATAACTGCAGCGACACAGTGGAGGACACTTTAAAAAGGAGTCCCTGTAAGACGGTGATAAGGTAAAAAGATCACAGACAGATGACTGAATGTATGGCAGAGTGGATTTTCATTATCTTCCAGAGATCTGGAGCCACGGTCCACTCCACCTCCTCAGCACGGATGTCTGACACAGAGCTGCTCACACCAACTAGTGGGAAGGTTTTATCTGAAGCATCAGCTTTACACGTGATGGTCAGAAACGTGGCCAAGCTCTGTGGTGCTGATTTCATCATTTTTATGTGCTGTATTAAATATAAATATACATCACTAAATATTAGAGTGAAGATGTTAAAAGAAAAGGAAATAAAACAAATCTGCATGATTCATTTAAACACATTACTCTTCATACTTTAACCATTAAAACTGCTCACATATTTACACTTTTCCCTCATTTCCAGTTATCTATGCGACTATTTACCTCCTTTCCTCACAAACCGACTGCAACTCAGCTGCTTTTCGCCGTGCATGAAAAGCATCTTCTTAGCTTTCTTCCAACCATAAAGGAGGATTTTTTCTTTTCCCTGCAGACATTAAATGTTCTGCTCACTGGTTTATCAACTTACTCTCTGATTGGTGGAAAGTTTGACAGCAAGTGGCTTCATCATCATTTTCTGGTCTAAGCAGAGGCTGCTTAGCAACACAGCAGTGATGGTCTATCTTTTTTTAATGAAAACATGAAAAATAATGGTCTTATCGTGGATGACTCATTGTGGATTTAGCATGTATAGTCTCTGATAAACACTGCATGTTGTGGCTGGACTGGAAACCTCCTGGACGGGATAGAAATGTCTGGAAAACTTCTGTAGATGAGCTGAAGGAGAAGCCATCCATCACAAGTTTCCCCGCAGAGTTACAACCATTGATGATAACATTAGCGGTTAGCTTCTGGATTTAAGGGTTAATACGACCAGACACAGCAGACCCACATTTGCCTGAGAATAATTAGGTTAGCGAATTGTTTCATGGCACAAACAACACGACTAATGGAGGCGTGCCGCGCCGCACAAACGATCATAATCAGGAGAGAAAAACGTAAACTTTAAATCTAAGAAACAGGAAGAAACAACTGCAGTCAGAACCAGAGCTTCCAGTTCTTCTCATCAGTAATCCCAGTCCATCCGCTGCCTGTGGGCTCTATCTGACACACCAGGCCCAGCCCGGGAACTGGGAACCAGCATCACAGCCTGGCTGCTGACCAGTTTCCAAACGGCACCTAATAACAGGAAGTGGAGCCGGTCCACCTCCAGGCTGCTGCCCGAGGGCACGAAGTCCGCCCGCTTCTACCGGGATAAAAACGGCTCATTCCCACCATATCTACACCACTTCACTACTTTTCAGTGTGTGTGTGTGTGTGTGTGTGTGTGTGCGTGTGTGTGTACATAATCCCAGCAGTGTCCTTCAGCGGGTTAGCGGGCACAGCTTCGTATCAGAGTTCCTGCATGCGGCTGAACCACAGGAATTAGGTAGGAGTGTGACATGATTTAAATTAATAAACAATGAACGGACACACACACACACACACACACACACACACACACACACACACACGCACAACCTCCTCCCTCCCAGAACCAGCGGGTCCATTTCTCTGGCTACAGAAGATGTATTAAACCAGACACATGCATGAGAGGAATGTGGAAAACAAGTGCTGCTCTTTGCTTTGAATTATTGACGACAAATATTAACCCCAGAAAAAATATCCCCGGTCAGGACGCTTTGTCAGGCTGGCTGCAGAAAGAAATCTCAAAAATGTTCATTTTCCACATGGAATTTAAACTTTTCCGACCCGATGAGGATTGAAGTTGATTAAGAGATTTACTCCAAGCATTTCCTCTCTGCTCCTCATTGCTCTTCTGCTTTTTCTGGTTCAAAAACAGGGTTTTATTAAAATAAAACATTTTTGAAATAGATTAAATGTTAACGATCTGATAAAGCGGGATGAAGCTGATTAGAAACATCAAAGTGTAAAAAATGTGAATTTATGGGATTTTTAAAGCACTTTTTTAAGTGACTTGATTGAATTTAAGGGGCTTTTCTTGGGTAAGAGACAAAACTGTTAACAATAATAATAATAATGAAACTTTTGCACAGAAGCCAAAATAAGCTTTAAGATGATTCAGCAAAACCGGAATAAATGAACATTTTACTACTTTTTTCCCCTTTTCTTGGACCTGACATGGACAGAAACCTGAAAGAGACCTGGAATCTCTTTCATTGGTCACTAACTCCATCTCAGGGCTAGTAATCTCCTTAAAGCGGTTTTAAAGCTTTAACAGCTTCCTTGCCGTAGTTTTGATCATTTCTGATTGTAAAGCCATGAGTCATGGTACAGAGCTTGTGGTTTGGATAAATCCCCTCGTGCACTCACCTCATTGGACGGAATGCTGACAACACCTGTGGATCTCCTCTTTTCCCGCAGCTTTCTCTTCTCTATCTGTCCTTTGCCCTTCCTGGCACTGGGACCAGTGCTCTTCTTCTCCTTGCCCTTACTGGGAGACGGGCTCTCCTTGTCGCTGTCATTGCAAGCCATCGCACTGGAGTCCGGGGAGGCGCACGGACTCTTCTCTGACTGAGGCGGGGCCTTCTTCAGGTTGCTCACCGGGGTGGCTGCGGTGGGAGCGGCGGGGTGGTGCGCTTCCTCCTCGGGTCTCTTGAGAGCACTACCGGAGGAGGACCGAGCCACCGAGTAGGAGGGGGGGTGGCAGTTCCCCGAGGCGCCGGTGCTCAGGGGGGTACCAGTGGCCGCCGCAATGTCCCCCAGCATCTTGGCTCTCATTTTCTCCCGTTTTGCCTTCCATTCCTCCAAAAAGTCTGTGGGGGCGTTTGACTTAAATCCGCCTGTGGCCATGATCCCTTTGCTCGTGCGCCAAGTTGGTGAAAGTTAACTTAAGTTGAAGTTGAAACTAGACTTTCAGCTCTTGTCGGCCGTCCTAATGGCACCGCATTCCTCAAGTGATTAACCGCGAGCTGCTGACAGGTAGAAGGAAAACACACACATTTATTACTGATCAAACATTTCACCGTTCCGCCTCGTGCAGAGGCTGTAAACAGAGTAAACTTTCTTTTAAAGTTCAAGTTTGCCTCTTGTTTAAATGTGTCGCTTTTTCTGTTTTTACGTCCAAAAGAGAGAAACTCTAAAGTTTGGTCGCAAAAAAAGCCGTGTAGCCTAGCCTACAGTGAGACGGACTCACCTGTAGGAGCTGCTTTAGCCGCTAAATTGCACCTCTCGGTCCGACCAGGTGTCACGGCGCTCCGCTCAGATGAATGGCGCTGGTCTGGAGAGTCTGGGAGCCGCTGTGCTCGCTCTGCCCTCTGGCAGCCGGGCGAGGCCGAAAACACACGAGCACTTCCGAATGAAGCCGAAGCGTAGACAGAGCTCTCCCCGATTGTAAACACAGAGTTAATAGTTTATTTTAATGGGTAAATATGTGGTCTTAACCCCACACAGACACACACAGGCACACACACAGGCACACACACAGGCACACACACACAGGCACACACACACTGACACAAGCAAATAGCTTTATGAATAGTTTTTATGTTTGCAAGTTCTTCTCATGTTTTGTTTTGTTTTTTATGTTTCTTAGTAATATAGCTAGGCTATGTGAAAATGCTGATAAACCTGAATAAATTGTCCTGTAAGCTTCACGGTGATTTGTAAAGATATTAACTGTTTTGAAAATATTCATTATTTTAAAAAGTATATTTTCATTTTTGGGGGGATTTCACATCTCAATGCCTTTTGTTTCGTTTTTTCTATACAGCTCTACAGAGAAATGAAAGAAACAGTATCAACATATATAAAAGCAACAAAAAACATCATTACAAAATCAGAATTAAAATGAAAGCGTAAATTGCTAATAAAGGACCAAAAGAAGTAAATAAAAACACGTAATGAACAATAAATAGGTTATATATTGTCTGAAAGCAGTGAGTGTGTTTGTTTTTCCATAAACAAACTGGTTTCACTGGGGAGGAGCCTACAAAGCATGTGTTGATGTTGCATTGTTCAAGTCCTGGAGACTTTCAGGAACCACAAGCAGGTCATTATTTTGAGAAAAAAAAATTATTCCTGGTGTAGTGACGGATGACAAGGACCTTTTGTAAGATGAGACAGACGTTAGCCATCACAGCCATGAGAATCTGAATCTTCGTGGGAGTCAACAAGGAAATGCTGAATCAAAGAAGATTTGATCTTTCCAGGCAGAGCTCTGCTTTTCAGAGTATTAACTGGACCCCCATGGACCAGTTCTGCAGAGTAAAGGGAAGAGTCATCTTCAGCAGTATGGTTGGAGGATGAATATTTGAGGCTTTTAGGGACGAAAACCTTGGATTTACTCGATTTTAAACAAAAACTTTATTCCAGATTTGATCAGTATTTGTGTTTCTTTGACTGTTCTGATATTATTCATTTACTTTTCTTGTGTTTTGTTACATGAACATATTACTTGTCTATGAAGGGAACAAAAACAACATTTTGAGCATTTAGTGAGTTAAATAAATAATGAATAATAAAATTGAAGTGACAGAATAGTGTAAACCCATTAAAAAAATGGAGACTCTTTTAGAAAATGTTTCACAGAAATGTTTTTCTTTATCTGATAGAAGCATTGCAGACCTTGAAAGCTGTGTGTTTACTGGTAACTTTGTTCCATCAGGATGACGTGTGTTGATAAAAACCTCCGCACGCCTCCGCAGCGCTTTGATAATGGCACAGGTGGAGATGCAACGTCAGCCGGGAGGGTTTGTAGTGACTGAGCTTGTGCTCAGATCCAGCGACTCCCTCAGGCACGAAGAACTCACCAAACCAGCTCTGATCAGAGAAAGTCAGAGATCCTCTCTGCACAGCCACACATGCATGCAAGTCAGGACAAAGGAAGGGTGTGGAACAGGTAGGAGGGCCAGCAAGAATCTTAAAACTAGACCATTTTTACCACTTTAAGTTTCCTTTTCACTTTTCACCGGATGCAGGAAGGTCTGAGGGAGATTCCAAGAGTCCAGTTTACGTTTGCACTCTTTCCCTTGGAAACTCCTCTGAATTGCTTTAATGGTTGAATGATATTATCCACTGTATTCCCAACAAGAGAGGGAAAGATGGAGCGGGAGACCAGCAGGTGGACTGGGTGAGGTGAGGTTTCTCTCATGGTGAAGAAATGCTGAGTCATTAGATGCAGATTTACTGGTCAGCAGTTCTGTCCCTCAGCTGTGCTCAGAGGTGACTGAAAGAAGAAGATCACGGATGCAAACAGCTGTCGGTGCTCCTGAGGAAGAGGAATCTGGGTAGGATGCCTCCTGCTGAAGAGTCCCAGGCACGTCCCACCAGGAGCAGACCTGGGACGGCTGGAGTTCACTCAGGTGGAACTCCTCGTGATTCCCATTCATGGGCTGTGAGAAGTGGTGGGTGGGTGGATGGACAGATAGATGGACGGACAGATAGATGGACGGATGGCATAATATTATGCAACCTGAGGAGTGGAGCTAGTAGCTTTCCTCTCCTGGGCCGAGGCGTGTAACCGTCCCAGATTAGTGACGTTATAATGAATAAAACACCCTGAAAGTGTCTCGGATGTAATAACCCTGCCTGGGAATCTGGGACATTGGATCCATGTGCATTCTGCCGTCACACCAGCCCAGCTTTTCCCCACGCAGTAATTTAAAGCTGCTATAGGCACACTGTCAGAAATCTCATTTCATGCTACAATAACAGTCCTATAACCTGGTTGTGCTGAGGGGCAGGAACTCTATGTTGTTAGATTTGTGTTCCCCACGGCTGCTCTGACTGTCAGGAGAGTTTCTCTCCATCACCCAAACAGATTTATCTGCACAGAAGCTTTCATGCTAATAGAGCTTTTATTTATCATGACGATGGAAACAAACCTGACATCTTTCCACATCAGAGGCTGATTAAGTTCTAGATAAAGAGAGAACCTGGGTGGAACAAGGGAGTGAGGCTCCTTTCCTAAAAATAAGCCCTGATGTGTGGACTCGGGTCCCACTGCTGCATATTTAGCATATTTCTGTCGGCTGCTGAGGAGAAAAATGGACGGGGTGCACAGAGGTTGTTTCCTTCTTTACTGCATCTGCGTTGCTTTGATTTCAATCCCAACACATTCCAGGAACGAACGTAAATCAGACTCCGAATTAAGTCTTTTATTTAATTATCCCAGCAGTCTAAGTGAGTTAGGACCAATCAGAAAGCTTCAGCGTGTTTATGTTTCTAATGGGAGATCATTATGTGTTTTATAATCCGAAAACATTCGCAGTAAAGAGGGAGAACGGAGCACAGGCCAGGCTGTAAAATCCAAATACCCAGATTTACATAACACTGCTTAATGGCCACTCGTGCATTCACACATTTTCATTTATTTAGCTCTAATGTTTCAGTCAGAAGCTATTAGGCAGGTAATTCTGCAGCGTGGAGCCTGCATCAAGCTCGCCCCCGCATGAAATTGTTTATCCAGTAAGTAAGTAGTCATGAAATAAAAGATGTTTCGTTTGTGAAGAGTTGTGCAGAGAACGAGAGAACTCTGGTTTCCTATTAGCTTCATCTGTGTTGTAAAAAAAAGCATGCTAGGAGGATATAAATATAGCACAATGAATAAATAAAAGCTATAAATAATGCCTTTAATCCTCTGTGATTACAGCAAGAAATGTGAGCAGGTCAAACGCCTTGCTCAAGAGCTTTTTGGGCAGATTAGTTTTATTGGTCCTGCGCGGCCTGGTTCTCCTCCTATGATCCTGGATCTGAACTCTTGAACTGCCTGTTACGGCCCCGCGGCGGTTTGATCCTCCTCCAGGTTCAGGAGGTGAAACGGTGGGAAAACAGGGAGATTTTAGGTGATTCGCTTGCAAAATACTGCAGCAGCTGGGTGGAGCTTCTCTGCAAGGTGGACCGAGTATTCACGTAGTAACAACGGGAAAAGCCATGCAACTGCTGTCTGGCTGAGGTCAGAGGTCAGAGGCAGACTGGTTGAAGGAAGTCCACCAAGCACTGGTTCCAGCCAAGGTCTGCAGAATATCATCTCTGAGCACAACATGTCCAGCCCTGAAGCAGAACTGGACAACAGAAAAAGGAAAACATGTCCTGCTGAGTCTCCATGCCAGCTCCACAATCACGTGCTGGGATCAGAATCTGCAGGAACCACCATGAATTCCATGAAATAGACTAAATTATATTCCCAGCTGCTCCAACTCCATCTCACATTCATGATGAAGACGACCTGGGAGACTGCAGGGGCACCACAGCATCAACGTCCGCACAGACAGTCTGCACCACCTCCCAGCATCTTACATTCCTCAGTTTCTCACTTCAAACATCTCCACCATGACAACATCCTCAGAGGGGGCTGCAAAATAAAAAATAACCTCGTTTATGTGATATAAATCATTTCAAACTTTGAGGATGTGACTGACGTTTCTGGCAGTAATGCTGCTGAATATGAGGACAACCTGAGGCACGTTGAGCTGAAGAGTAATGAACCTCAGCAGGAGATTCAGAGTCTGTCTTTGTTTCCATGATGAGACAACAGCTTTTGTTTTCTTGGGCTGGAAATCACCCATCAAGATGGAATTAGACTCAGCGCCTGCTCTCACACACAGACACTTACACTCATCCTCTCTTTTCTTGTTTTCTGGTCTAATCTTCATCTCCTCTGCTCTGTAAGCAACCTCCCTGTAATCCTAAACACTAGATTTAGACACACTGGATGGGCTAAACCTCTCGCAGTAGTCGCTTTCTCACCGAAGACAGACAGAGACAAATCGAGTCATCGGGACGAAGCGACGCTCGAGTCTGTTGGTGAAACACAGATAAACACGTCCAGTTGGAAATCTGGGACTGGAGGCAGTGGTGGAGGATGAAGAGCTTCCGGCTGCATCAGCAGGAAATATCCTGAGAGATCCTGATTGGTTACTGTACATGACATCACTATTGAGTAACTCAGCTCATCCATTACAGGACATCAGCTCTGGCAACTTTTAACCTCTTAACCTCATATTTATTCAGATGAAGGTTGGTTCACTCATTGAGTCGAATTTGTCTTCTCTTCTTGCACAGGAAGTTTCAGCAGGTCATTTATTCAATATAATGATTCATTTTTGTCTGAAATAATGACACAGAAATTAAGGACAGTATACGCAAATACTGAGAAAAATAAATAATGTCAAAATAAAACAATTCAACAGACACATGGATGGAAAATTAAAGAGGAGTAACAGTGAATAAATAAAATGAAATAAAATAAAATAGTGAATAAAGAAATCAAATATAGATGGAAAACGCACAGATGTGGATGTAGTTACATGAAGAATGAGTGAGTGAATGAACAAAAAATTAAAGAATAAGAAAAAGTTGGTGAAATAAATTAAAGTTAAAGGAATTACTAAATAAAAGAGTGATTGGAAAAACAGAGAAGATATATGAAGGACAGAATAAACAAACAATAAATTGATAAATAAAAGAAAAGAAAAAGAAAATTAACGAATAGATACATGGATGAAAAAGTAAAATAAATAGCAACAGTGATTGACTGTATGAATAAAATAAAAAATAAAGATGTAGTAAAT